>OX411310.1:18406341-18662755 GCA_948150685.1 Rhaphigaster nebulosa | reverse complement strand
CAAAATTGATGTTGAAAACTTTCTTCTTATAAAATTATTTCTCTTTCAACAATAATTACTTTTAATTCCATGTCATCCTTTATAAAACAAGAAGTGTACTGTGCTGAAAATGTCATGCTAAACTTGAGTTAAATACAATTTTAAGACAGTTATTGTTTTTCGAATAATACTTGATCTCATCTATAATAAAAATAACTAAAAGTTAGTTTAATTAGTCATTGGATTACCCTTAAAAGGTTTATAAAATTTCTTCTGTCATCAGCCTTTCCTCCTCTTTGACCTGGGAACTGCCAACAGATGTCAATACCATCCAATTCCCAGTCCCTATTAAAATCAATTTCATTTATAATGTCAATTGATGATAAATTATTAGGAAATATAAAAGCTTTAAGAAATTATCAAAATAATTTTTAAAAAAGGATTGATAATACCTTATGAACTTTACAAGACTGTTGATGAAAGCAGTTTTCTTTGACGAACTACTTGCCATTTCGGAAAACTTAACTGAGCCCTCGGAATATCCTCCAACACTGGCAAGTACTTTGATGTTTTGATTAATAGTCTTCAGAACTTTCAGTTCTTTTAGCTGTCCTACAACATGAGATAACTCGAATGGATGAATATTTAAGCTAAGAGGAAAGTAAAATAAAACTTCTGAAAAAACTATAAGGCCTCTTACAAACTGTCTTGGGATTATTTTGATACTCCCATAAATTCTTTTGATATCCCTCTTGAGCTATTATTCATAATGAGATTCATTGGAAGTACAGACACTTCCTTTCATCAAATTATGTGAGTAACCAATAAATATCTTCTCATCTTTGAATGAGAAATGTTAGTAAATCTAGTTTTATTCAATATTGATCATTAGGAAATCTGACTTAAGAATTGGATCTAGCAACCTTATAAACCCTTGAACTATGGGTTTCAAATATAGATGTGACAGCCACTAGTGGTATTAGTGACAAGGTGTTCCTGTTCCTCAACTGTACCTGATACTTTTAGCTGTTACTTTTGTTCAAATGTACCAATTACTGTCCACCCAAAATTCTCCCAGCCTAACCTAGAGTAGAGAGTAGAGAGTAGAGACTGTATCAATATCTTACTTGTAACTGGATACTGCTTGTCCCATGCACCAACTATCAATAAATCAAGATGTTTTCAGCTTCCTGTAATATTGGGACATCAAAATGTCATGTATCGTGATTCAGATTTTTTAAAAATGGCATTTTATATCGACGTCATGGCACTCTCAAAGTACATGAATTATCAAAATAAAAATTGAAAAGAGCTTACCTCTGCCTTTCCCTCCTACTTCAAGGTCTATCATAGGATCCACACTTTGTATTGTACTTGTGGTTTGATTTATCGCCATAAATGCATATACAATATGTGTGCAATGCTGTGTATCTGCACCTCTTACTCTAAAATTTCCTTGGTGGGCTCTTGTAGAGGCCCATCCTGCTATATAACAGAGCACTGTAGTTTTCTTTGCTGTAATGTATATATATTTTGTATTTTTTTTTGTTAATAAAATCTTTTATTTAAGGGCATATTCTCCCCTTATAAATAGCATGATTGCCAATATTATATATATTATATATATATATATATATATATATATATATATATATATATATATATATATATCACTTGTATATATGGTAAATTATAGGTAATTTCTACAAAAAATAGATATTTGTCTAAATATAAATGAATATTGAATACCTTGGTATGGCAGATTGAAGATAAAGTACACAAATTTTTTTGAGTAGAATTTCAATTTTTTTTTCGAGGGGACTTGATAAGAAGAAGGCATATATCTACCTAAATGTCTATAATCGCTATATTGGACGTAAATTTAAAGGATGAGCATGGAAATTAGATAAAAGTTAATATTAAAAATTAATAAAATATTACTTAATCAAACCTTATGTTTGTTTGGTAGGTATGAAAATCATAATTTTCGTAAATTTTAGAGGTGATATATGCTCCTGATTCCACCTGCATATGCCACTGGAAGTTGGTGAAGGAATTAATGGTATTTAATGGAAGAATCGTGTAAAGAATTGAAAAAAGAGGTTCACAAATCGTGAAAGCTGTTCATGTGGGATGGGTCATTCAAGTTTTTAGGCTGTGTTCTGATATTCAGAGTGAACCCTTTGAGTGAACTCTTTTAGTTCTAAGAGATTGGAATAGAAAAGTGTCCAAGAAGTAGTGCTAGCGGAAAACAGAATAAAGCCACTTTAACTCGATATACCAGCTAGAGACTTGGGAGCATCTGGGAACCCTCAAAAAAGAATCTAATAAAACAATTCATTAGTCTCTTCAGTTTTATCTAAAGCTTAACTGTTTTTCCATGCTGTAGGGAAGATAGAATTTTGAAGGAAAAATTACTAAATAAGGAAGATGGCAGGAAGACAAAGTCTGATAATTTTCCTGGGACTTTGATCTGGGCCATAGTTATAAGATCTGGACTTGAGGGCTGAAGTGAGTAAGTTTTCAGTGGAAATATTGAGGATGGAGAAATTTTGAGGGTCAAAAGAAGTTTGTGGGATACAGTATGAGAAAGGATGCAATAAAGAAATGAGATCATAATATTTAAAATTTAGGAGATGGCTGTAGTAAGTTTTTTTGAAGACATTCCTTCTGGATTTAGGATAAGGGTTTGTGATAAAACAATGTGAAAAAACTGTGTCTTGGAAGAGGGGTAATTGTTTCAGATACGAGTATGTCTGAAATGTCTTATTGCAGCATATCTTATCCTCATCTACTTATTAAGATTATTAGGAGGATTCCTAAAAGTAGAAATATTCAGCAATAAATTCAGGAAAACAAGGAGATTTGAAGAGGGGCATCTCTTCATCTTGGAATTAAGAAAAGGATTAATATTTTCCGAGATTTAGGAGTCAAGAGCTCACCAGAAAATTTTCTGATTAAGATCAGGAATGATATACTAAATCTTGATAAGATCACGAAAACAAAGGAAAGATGCTGGGAGGTGGATAACAAATTTCGGGGAGAATATTTAATAAAAAGGTTAAGGGCCGTGTATTTGAAAACTTGATATGGTGGATTTATTGAATGGGTACCGTACAAATGTCCCATTCTGACCAACATATGTTGATTAAAACCAATTCCTTGTTAATTAAAAATTAAGATTAATTTATTAGTTTTTCTTCTATCAATAAAATAAATTTATAAAAACAAATTCCTTGTTAATTAAAAATTAAGGTTAATTTTTTAATTTTTCTACTATCAATAAAATAAATTTATAAAAACAACTCAAATACCTTAAAAGGAAAAAAAAAATGAAAATTGTGTGATTGAATAATGAATGCATTGGGACTTAAGTTTGTTTCACACGAGGCCGTTTAGTTGATTCAACTAGTTGCTTCGGTGGGTCTCAGGATTGGAACGAACAGGCTTTTTAGTACAAATATCATCTTCCCCTTCACACACAAACGAGTGGAATGGGCAGGGGAGTATGCATCCAACACATGTGCCGCTAACAGGCTCCTTCTAAATAGTTGACTCAACTAGAACGGCCCAGGGGTAGGATCTGTTCATAAATAATAATAATAAGGGATTCATATTAAGAATGAATTGATATTATTAATTATATGACCAAGTTCCTTAAATGAAGTATGTATTAAAAGCATTAAAAATATTTCTATTAAAAATACAATGGCTTGAATAACTTTTTATCATTCTTGAAATATTAATAATTTTTAAAATAAATTATTATATCAAATATTAAATATGTAAAATTTCAGATAGTACATTCATTTTTTGAAAATTGCAATTCATTTTTTTGAAAGCTTGCTACATTCTAACTGCTATAAGTCTAACTATTTTTTGTTTCGGATTGAATTCATTCACTCAAATTCATTAACCTCGTGGTTACTTACCATGAATGAAGTCTGCATTATACAGTGCTATTGCCAAGAAGCAGAATGAAAATTTCATGAATACTCCCATTTTTCTTCTTAACAGCTTCTATTATACTAATGCTATAAAAAGAAAAATCTTAATACAATAAAGGAATATTAATATCAATCAACGAATCGCTTTGAAATTTGATAAATAGTATCTATTAACAATAAATTTATATCTATTAGCCTATATAATCCATATAATTTAAATTATATAATCTTCCTTCGATAGAATAAATTATTTTACTCACTATACTGCATACTACTCTCTGTACTGCTATTTTGACTAAAATGGTCCACCCTGGAATGACAGGGTTCTTTTTTTTAAATAATTAAATGATAACTTTATTGCAAACAAATTAAATTGTCTGATTAAGGCCAAGAAAGGTCATCAGCTGTCATTAGAAAAAGTTAAAAATTGTGAGTATTATTTTTCCTTTTTTGAAGGGGACTCATAAATAAATGACGCTCATAAATAAAACTGTCAATGCTGACAAAATATCAATACGGGTATACAACTAAGGCATCGAGAGGAAATTGTGGATATTTATGAGCTTTCACCAGATAGTAGAGGTGGGCAAAAAGTACTCTGAGTAACGATTATCCATTATTTTACTCAAGTACTGAGTATCGAGTATTTTACTCAATTCTCGCAGTGCTAGTGTACCAAGTATTTGATCTTGAGTGAGTACATTCAATCTTTCTTATTAACTAACAATTAATTTACTACGAGCATTTTACTAACAAGGAGAGACCCCTCATGTGTCTCCTAGATTTTGATGAAACTTTTTTAGGTGAATCTAGGCCTTAAAATATTGGACTGTGCAAAATATTAGGGCCCAACGCATCCCAGGGGTTTCGGAAAAAAATCGGAAAGTATGTATGTGCAAAACTCATTTTATTTTATATCTCAGGTTCTAATGAAGGTAATAGAATGAGTTTAGTACTAAAATTTGTCTATTGCCAAGCGAAATAATAATAATTTAAAAAAAACATACAACATTAAAATATTGAACTATTATGGTTGGTAAGAATATTAAAAACATCAAAAAATGTCCTCAAAATAAGTTTTCACAGAAAGAGAGACCAGATTTGTATTTCTCACCCCAAAAAACAGTTTATTTCAAATGTTTATGAAAATCGAAAAATAAAATTGTTTTGTTAGTAAGCAGCCGAAGGTTTGGGTTTTTGAATTTTTTCAAAATAGTTTTAGATATTTCTCCTGCTTTACGTGTACAGTGCAGGACGTTGAAATTTTACACAAATTTACACCATAAATTAAGATATTTAAAAAAAAAATTGGATATTTTCTAGGATCAGTAAAAATAAGTTTTTGAAAGCAAAAACCAAAGCATTGGTTTTTCATTTTTAGAATAGTTTGTCACTCTGAAGTTCAGTCCGAAAATATATTTCATACACTTGTTTTATTCATTACAGTTTACTTTTTTAATGTGTGTTTAATCTTTAAGGCTGTTATAAAAAAGAAACATTCCTTAAACTAGAAATAATGGGAACAAATCTTCGAATTTCTTTATTATGTCTTAAAAAATAAATATAACATGAGCTATTCTGCTATTTCCAACAAATAATTTTGAAATATAGCATGGTAAATAAAAAAAATCTTAATAAATTTTGATGATTAAAGGTATCAATCAAGTCCAGGTAAGTCAATGGTTATTCTTTTTCCTCCTCTCTTTACTTATGAAAAGTTCTTAACGGTTTTTTTAATTTATTTAGATTAGGTTTCAAATTAACACATGTTTAAAAAAGTAAAATATAATGAATAAAACAAGTATATAAAATTTATTTTCTTACCTAATTTTCATAGTGAAAAACCAAGGTTGTGATTATTGCTCCCAAAAACATATTTTTACTGATCCTAGAAAATTTCCAATTTTTTTTAAACATTTTAAATTATGATGTAAATTCGTGCAAAAATTCAAACTCCTGCATTTTCCATGTGAAGCAGGAAAAATATGTAAAACTATTTTTAAAATAACCCTTGGGTTGGCTGTTTATAAGCAAACAATTTTTATTTTTCGATTTTCATAAAATTTTTATATAAACTGTTTTTTTGAGGGGTAGGAAATCCAAATATGAAAACTGACCTTTATCCCCCAAAAATCAGATTTTTGGGGACGTTTTTGATGTTTGATTTGGTGTATCATCTTAATCGATCGTCAAAAACTGGTTATTTTGAGAAACTTAATATAAATCGTCCATTTAAAGATAAGCTGTTTACTTTAAAATAACAGTTATCTCCTTGGTTGATTGCTCTCTGCGGTCATCGAGGGTGGAGGAGAGGGAAGAGAGACAAAACCGGTAAAATAACTGATTACTCTATAAAAACAAATGAATAACAGCTGATCTTGTGTTTGGATGTCGATATTTCAGTTCCTATAATATCACGAGAACGATATTTCAGTTCCTATAATATCACGAGAACGATATTTCAGTTCCTATAATATCACGAGAACGATATTTCAGTTCCTATAATATCACGATAACGATATTTCTTTTCGATATTATTGATTTTGGTACTAGGATAAAGCGAGAGTGATTTTTGGCTGATAAAATGAAAGTAAGCCATTGAAAGGTCTTCAATCTTCTGTATACACTGGAGGACTCCCTGATTCCAGAGTTTTAAATCGATTTTTAAAAATTTATAAATCGATTTTAACACGAACTTTTAAAATACGATGATACGATGGAGTTCTTAAAACCCATTGAGTCGATCTTTGACTGACAATGAATAAATTAAACTGTCCGTAGCAGTCGGGCTCTGAACTGGGATTGGAAATTCGTTTCTAAATATTTGGTGTATACACTCACACGACTTTCCTTACAGCTTTGGTTACAAACTTCAATACAAAAAACATGTGTATAAAATTCAATGCCTTATATGATTGCTAATAACGGTGCGATTTTGATGATTTTGTTAATGTGTTGTAGGGAATTTCGTCTTTCAAATGATTGCATAATTTATTTATTGTAAATAGTGTACTTTTGGACTTATGCGCAGATAAAGTTTTCTTTCTTAATTATTTTTCCTGCTTTTTCTCTGGGTTGTACTATATAGTATACAGTATATAGTTAAAGGGCTATGAGGAGATGATTTTAGGCGAGTTTAATGAAAATCGTTTGAACCGTTTTGGTTCTAAAGTCTTTAGTAAATTGCTATAGTTTTTCTTAACTTTCTATAGTCTTTAGAAAAATTGATTTGTTACACGAGCATCAGGAGCCGAAACCACTCAAATAAAAAATAAAAAAATCGGTATATCTGTTCAAGATAATCGTTGGACAGATTTTTGGATTCATGGTTCTCTAAAAGACTTAGATCCGATGAAAACTGCACATTGCAATTTTGACTCAATTAAAATACTTTCCTTACCTAGTCGGGGCAAACTTCAAGATTTTCGGCCCCTTTAACCGGAACGAGGTGGAGCAAAAGGGATATTTGCCTCAAGCGGCAGAAACTAGATGGCGGAAAATTTCAAGTGAATGTTTATTTTCAAGTTAAATAAAAAATATTTGTCACTTCTTTTTGATAATTTTGACCATAATTCAGTCAATGAAACGATTTACTCTTATGATTTTAGCATTTATTTCGAAATATATTATCTAAAGTACTGTTATAAAACTGTTGACTTTAATTGTAATGGGATGAAAGAAGGAGCGGCAAAATTAAGCTACCCCCTCCCCCTGGCAAAATCCTATCTTCGGCTCTTCCACCCCCTGGCACAATTCCAGGTTATCTGCTTTTAAGGAAATACGATACCGACAAAGTATCGATACCGGTACTCATTCAAACACATCAATCAAATATTGGATACCAATAATATATCGATAGGAATGCCAAGGTCTTCGTACGCCCTGGACTGTTCACTTCTCATACGCCCCCAATTTAGGGGTATAGAATACTCCTCCAGCTCAATGCATGGTCTATCTAACGCAAAATGAAATTTTCAAATCGGACTGGTGGTTCCTGAAATTAGTGCGTCAAACAAACTCTTCAGCTTTATATAATTGTATATATTACTGCATCCTGGAGGGTAAAAATGTGCGTTAAACGGCAAAATCTTAGTAATACGTTAGATCTTGTGGATTATTTATATATTTCTTCTGATATCTTATTCCTATTCTTCAAATTAACACTAGTTCCATTTATCTGTAATTTTGTAAAAAGTGAGATGTTGCCAATAGAGTTTAATGTATCGTCCGCGTTTCGTAGATATATACATAGGTTCGTTTGAGTCATTTTAAAATCAATAATGACGTTTCCTATTAAATTATTTTGTATATATTTAATTTTTTAACCAATGTATTTAAATTAAAACTAAAAAAAATAAGTTAAGATCAATTAATTGTGTTTACTATAAGTTTACTGAATCATCTATTTTTTTCTCTTCTGCCCTCTAAAATTGTTATACGAATATTTTTAATTTTATCATTATTGTTTGTGATCTATCTCGGAATTAATAATTTTCTTCTTAGTCCAACTTAATGTTTCCTTCTGATTTAATATTGAAAAATAATATATATATATATCACTAGCTTGGACGAAAACGGCACAACTAAAAAATTAATGATTTTCCAATTTTTTTGTGATCATAATCAAGGAGATAATTATTTTTTATGATGAAGAGAGCCACAAAAAATATTCACCTGTGGCCGCTGGAGAGATATTGTTTTTTAAACAAATATGTCATAAGTCAAAAAAGCTTTTGGAGTTATGGCGGTTTTCTTCCAAGTTAGATATATATATATATATATATATATATATATATATATATATATATATATATATATATATATATATAATATATATATATATAATATATATAATATATATATATATATATATATATATATATATATATATAATATTTTATATATATAATATATATATATATATATATATATATATATATATATATATATATATATATATATATATATATATATATATAAAATACTTATTTTATTTTTAAAAATGACATTCTGATTCGAAATGAGAATTCTTGATATATTTTTGTAGATGAAGAGAGTATAAAAGTTCAAGTAATCAAGTAAAATGTTTGTGGCTTAAGACAGTCATGTAAATAATATACAGGCGCTCAAACAGAAAGATAAAACGAACTTATCTCAAAAAATAATTTAGCTTATGTGCCATTTTCTTAAGCATCACTTCAATGAAGTGCTTAGTACTTAATTAATCAAATCTAGTGTTAAAAAAAATAATTCAATCAAAGTAAATAATTAACTTACTTAATACTGTCTTCACTTTTAAAATTCTAAGTATGATCAAATTAATTTCTTTAAATTAAATCACTATAAATATAAAACCACACACAATAAATCAGATTGATTCTGATGAATTTCAAATTAAAAAGAAGTGTTGACTTTGTTTCGATTTTATTAATAACAAATCTTATCTGAAAGCGCGACAAGGATGCCATTGATTGTAGAATTTTAACAAGCAAAATATTTGTGAAATTAAAATAAATATTAGTGAAAATATATTTTAAAATAAGAATACAATTTTTAAAATGAAATAGAGACTTGCCTCGTGTGTGCAGCCTCCAACAGGATCTTTAATCACTGACCCTAAGTCAGAGCCGACGGATAAACGTAGGTGCGCGTGCGCATCGACCAGGAAAAAAGCTCTTGGGAATTTCTGGTTGGCTGTTGATGGAACTGGAAGTTTTGTAATTTTGTACGTCACAATTATTCCTTGGTATATTTTTTTTATTGTCTTATCCAGTATTTATCCAGAACATATCGCTGATCCTGTGATTATGACAAAAGAAGCAAGGTATAAATAAACTACAATACTTATAAAGGAATCAGAAATAAAAAAATAATAACTGTAACTTCAGTAAATAAGAGGTTATATCGAAAGAGGTTATATTTTGACAAAAAAATGTATATTATTTGGTAGAAAATTGAAACTAAAATTTAGCTATAAAACTCCGTTTTATGAACACAAAATGTGCTCAGGCCTATGAGAAAAATAAGTTAAACTAGTTTTAATTTTCTTAAAAGACGAATCAAGGAACGATGGTAATAGGCCCGATTCCATTGGCTTCTTGTTATCCAGAAACAGCAACATTCTATAATGTTTCTAGAAGGACCTCTAGAAAGAAGCTCAATATTTCTTTCAATGGGCGGCAGGTATGAGAGGGTTGTATATAAGCCACTTTCGGATGAACAACACCTCTCTAATTTAGAATTAGTTGAATCACCAATCTGCAGATTTTTCACTTCAGTAGTAGAGGAGACTATCATATAATATTTAGACGTGAAACCTTAGCGAGAACACGGTACTTCCATTTTGGCTGTGCCTGTATTTTAGAACCTAAGCTCTGCGAACTGATTAATCCGCACAATATGATCAGATTCGCAAAGTCCTTTGGACGGCGCACAACAGGCCTCAATAAGGTAGCGGTGTATCTAATGCCGGGAGAAGGAGGGGGGGAGGAAGGGGGGAGGGGGGGTAGGAAACATTTAAAAGTAAATGTATTGACAAAAAAAGATTTGTACAGATCGTTGGGTTGTAGTGGTACAGGCTTTTTGTTTTTTGTACAGATCATTGTTGACCCTTGAATGACCCTACCTTTGCTGAGCGAATGTACAGTTAATATATATATATATATATATATATATATATATATATATATATATTAACTCTACGTTATATATTTTATACTAGCTGGCCCGGCAATGCTTTGCTATTGCTGGATTTGGATGTATATATATATATATATATATATATATATATATATATATATATATATATATATATATATATATATATATATATATATATATGTGTGTGTGTGTGTAGAGAGAGATTAAATGAACACAACTGAAAGTTGTGTATGCATCAATGTAGTACATATTAAATATTCAAATTAATTAAAGTTCAAAATAGATTTAGTTCATCCGTTCATTAGATATTCGTGACAAACACAGATAAAGGCCAAGAATACGTTGTTTTGTTTTACTTAGAGGGATTCTGCAAAGCGAAAAACTGTTTAAAACTGCGCATCGAAAATTTGACCCGATTAAAATGTTTTCCATAGCCTAGCAACGCGCTAATGTTCTGCAGTTCCTACTACCTGCAGCGGTAGGAATATAAAATGCTACAATGTTCAATGCGCCATATCTTTGCTAATGATGGTCCCAGGTCAATGATTTTGTTTTGTTTTGTAAGGATCTTTCATATGAGCTTTGAAGCGTGAAGATGATATAGTTTAAGTTTGGTAAAGATTGGTTTTCGCGGTTTGATCTTAGAAACGAAAAACGGGATGTTCTTTTATATAATAGTATGATGGCGCAGACCTGGCTCCACATAAATCCAAAACCCTTTGAAGGATTCAAACCAAATTTAAAAAAACTAAGATTTTTTGGTGTGCTGAATCTGCCATCGTTTTGGGTGTGAAAAATCTATAAAGCTAGTTTATTTAATAATTTAAACATTTTTAAAATTTATTTGACCAAAAATCGATAATTTATGTAACGTTTTTATTTTTCCTTTGATATACTTTTTCAAAAATATATGTTTCTGGAATAAGTATGTCAATATAATTTTCCAAACTCGAGGTATAAAATAAAGTAGTTTCAACGTGCTTTATTTTTTTAAACTCCTACGGTGTACATTAGATTGTTGTTTTTTCTTGTTTTGTTGGGAATGGTAATTATCTTTCAAATGAACATTCGAATAATCAGCGAAAAATTTATACTTTTCGATTTATAGAAGTGATGAAACGCGATTATTACTACTGCTTTTAAACGGGTGAGAAGGGGCGATTAAGTTTTACATATTTGCTAATTTTACATGTTACGAGACACAATGAATCAAAAATTGTCGCACATTAGTGTACATAAAAAGTTGCGGACTAAAACGTGAAGGAATTTGCTGTATAGGTGAACGTTCTTGATTGACTTACGTTACTTGATTCTGAATGAGTAAACTTGTCTACAATTGGAAAAAAAAACTGAATTTGTATTTACTTCTTTCATTGTATTCCATCGTGAAATAGTAAAAAAAAATAATTACAATATCCTTATACTGTTCACTACTAAGAGACTGAAGGAACTAACTAATCTCCTAACAATGAACGAGTTGAAAATGTATAAGTTAGTTTTTTACTAAATTGCTTTGTTGGCATTATCCTCGGATTATTCATGTATTTTTTCGCTTATTAACAGCTCTAACCTACTTAATAGTTCAAACACGTATTTCATCATAATCTCAAAATTAATTTTTGGGCTTTTGTCCCACAAGATTCGCATTTCACCGCACTGTGCGTCAGTAATCTTTCGATGACAAAAATAAACAAACAATCTGTTCTAAATGGAATATAAAGTATTATTTGCATTCATTCATATCTTACGAAGAGAGGCACATTATTTTTAGTAGCCCACGGGTGCCGGATATCTTAGGACGGCCCTGAATATACATTAATATCTAGAGCATATTCTGTTTATACATATAAATTACCTATGTATTGGCTTATGTGTGGGTTAGAGGAGTGGAATACTACACCTTATTGAAGAAAATTTAATACTCTACACCTTCTTTTCGTGTTATTTTTTCGTAGAACGAAGGGCTGAGAGTTAACTCGTCAAATTCGACTAATAAAGTGAGGCAAATTTTTTTTCAACAAAAAATTGACTAAATTTGAGGGCGGATGTTTCGGAAAGTATGCGAAATTGTGGAAAAAAAATGAATAATGTCAATATTTTGTCAGCTTTAATTGTTTACATTGTAAATTTATCGCTAGGGGCATAGTTTTCGAGATAAAGGCGAAAAAAAAGGTGGCCTTCTGGGAGCTCTCCTGCATCGCGCTGACCTCTTAGGAGAGGAGACTTTAGGGGACCCCGCACTAGCGCAAACAAAGTCCCAAAGCAAAGAATTCTGTTCCTTCCATTTCCCTCAACACCATTCCCTTTGAGGATTCATTGAGTGAACTTCTTTGTGAATGTGAAGCCGTTGTTTTCTAAAGACAGGGACGGATTTACCACCAGGCCCTCTAGAAGCTACGAATATATAGGGCCCTGTTCTATTGTTGATGCTCATTTTTTAAAGTACCACGAAAGACTATAGAATCTTCAGATCTGGATGAATTGTAAATAAGCAAATCATCATTACCAAAATAAGGGTGTTCAAAGAAATGTTTTGTATTAGCTACTATTTTAATCTTTAAGTAAAATCGTGTTAAGAGCAGTGATTATATTATATATCGATATAATTAACATCACTCGGCTCGCTGTCAGTAACTGCCAGGACGTAAAATAAAATAAACTTTAAGAAAGCGTGAGTTTGTAATTACACACGCTGCCGGTTCTATTAATAGTTGATTTTCGTCATGAGGTAATGGGGAAAGGATTCCGAATAGTCAAAGACTGAAGATGTTCCTGATTTGAATTGTTTAATAAAACAAATTATGGTTAAATAAAACATTGTAAGTTTAAATAAAAAACAAAACTATAGTTTTTATATTATATGCCACCATGAAAAACATAAAAAATGAAGATTGGTTTTATACAGAGTTCCTCAGCAACTTAATCTCTGAACTATAACTATAGCTGCATCTTTTAATTCCAATCTTCCTTATTTTTAATCTGTTTTCTCTCATAAAATATGTATATAAAATGCACCAGAATTCGAGTATCAATCCAATATTTTTGTAAAAATTTAATATTTTTTAACTATCTAAAAAAGAAAAAAAAATTAATTTCACATTATTTTTCTTTGTAGTTATTCTTTTAATAATTTTTTTTCCTAACATTTACTTTTCTCGAAGTGGCAGCATTGAATGTCCCAATTTTGTAATAGTACATTTCTTTAGAAGGATAGTATTGCAGTTGTTATTCAAATTTTATCACTTAGAAACAGATTCATTATAACAAATGGTACTTATCTCCCCCCTCCCTCCTCCCTCTCGGCCCTGACGACCGGAGCCCAAAGCAAATAAAAATATACACGACCATACAAATTCAGGAAGTCTACAAAGAATAACAATGACCAAATAACAGTTGTTATAGGTATAGTGAAGATTAATCTCCAATACCATAGAAGTGGAAGTCAATTTAAATCAAAATTTCGGCATGTCTTAATGTTTTTTCGTTTTTTTAAAGATTTCGCGCAACTCTGAAGCCCCTCCATACTGAGTTAGAGGGTTAAAAATTGGTATGTGAAGTGAATTGGTGTTCGAGAACTGCCTTTTGAGGGCCTCGACTAACACCCCCTTCATTTTGATATATTCAATTTTGTATTTTAGTTACTATTCAAGATAATTTATTATTCGTAACTTTAGTGACGAAGCATTGCTGCTCACGCTTTTTTACTTCCTTGTTCGCAGTAATGGAAGTATTCTAATCGCGAAAATTTTTCGGTTTTTAGGTTTCAATGGAAATATCCATTGAGAACTCGAAGAATTCTGAAGGAACACGAAGAAATCTCTTGGGAACTTGTTCCCAACTGAAAGAAAACGACATGTAATAACGGAACGTGACCTCCAGAAACAAGAGCTAAGTAACAAGTATATATATGTGGAAGTATATATATATTTCAATAGGTTTGACGTCGCGACGCCGAGCTTCATTTTTGAGATACTGCAATCTTCGGAAACTAGTAACCACATTCAGGGTCACGTTTTGAGCCGCTGATTTATAGTTTAATAGGCGTTCATGGACGTCATGGGATGTCCACATCAGATATTTTTTACTTTGTTTTGTTGAAATTTTAGTTTATTTTATGTTTCATAATTTTTATTTTATTTGCCCTTCTAGAACTTATGTTTTATTTTAAAAACATTATAACAATGATATTAATATAATTTAATTATATTATAATTAAATTATATTAATAATATTAATATAATATA
Organism: Rhaphigaster nebulosa; assembly: GCA_948150685.1. Lineage (NCBI taxonomy): Eukaryota > Metazoa > Arthropoda > Insecta > Hemiptera > Pentatomidae > Rhaphigaster > Rhaphigaster nebulosa. The sequence continues at coordinate 18,647,925 of OX411310.1, read as the reverse complement.
AATTACAATAATAATAAAGCCTTAGCGAACCCGAGGATTCGATGCCGATACTCAGGGCAGGATTTTTCCAGGGGGGCAAGTTTAATTTTGCCGTCCCTTCTTTCATCACCCCTCCTCAATAAAAAATTCAACTGTTATATAATTGTATTTTCGGTAATATATTTCGAAATAAATTTCATGTTATAGCATTAACACATTTTATTCACTGAATTAAAGTCTAAACAAACAAACAAAAATTCACTTTTCCATGTTTTTTTCTGCGAAAATGTTTATGATCTGATAGTTATAGAAGCAGCTCGTTTATACTCAGATTTGTTAACCTTTGTTGAGCAATCGCCCTCTTCAAATAGCATTTTAATCGTCGTCCCTTTCATATTTTCTGTTGAGAGTAAATCACAAATATTTTGTGTGAATCTTGTAGGAAATTCAATACTCTGCAAGATTGGTTATTATGCATTCTGCTCTAAATTGGACTTAGAAATAGTTATTAAGGCGAAACCTGTTTAAATGTTTACGGTCCCGTATCTCAGTAGCTGTTCCAAATTTTAAAATATAATACGTATAAAACTTGCAGATAATTTAACGTTCTTTAAAATTGGTTATAACAAAGTTTTACCTCAAATTCACTGGAAGCGAGTTACTGAGAAACATTTGAAAAAAGTCCACTTTCCCTAAAATTGTTATTTCAATATCTCTTGGCGTTTGTTGAGAGTAATTATCAATATTTTGTATGCATCTTATTGGTTTATTGTGTATTTTGCACTAAAAAATAGTTATTAAAGCGAATCCACTGAATATCTGAATTTTTTGCATTTTCTTGAGATTTTTCATATGCGGTCCCGTATCTCAGTAGCTATTCCGAATTTAAAAAAAATATTACAAATAAAACTTGTAGGAAATTTCAAATTGGTTATTTTCAAGTTTTACCTAAAATGCTCTGAAAGCGAGTTTCTGAGGAAAATCTATAAAAAAGTGACGAATTCGTTGACCTATAAAATTTGTTAGCTACCGATCTAGGATGGGATATGTTCATATTTTCAGTCTATGATGAGAGTACTTTCGGCATATATGATTAAAAATTTTCTTGGTCTCAACTCCTGGGCTAAAATTCTCTCCCTATTGCCAGCGCATGGTGAATGAAACTATCAATTTCAAAAATAAATTCTTCCTTGTTAAGGTTTTCTATATTGCTATCTGCTCATTCGCCTATTTTCGCCTTTAAACCGACTTCCTGTATTATTATTATTACTTATGTCATAAACGGAAAAAAAAAATTAAAACGTTCGACTATAAAAAAATCAACATTTTTTTAAAAGATTAAAATTGGTTTTGTAACGTTCTTTAATGTGAGGAACTTAATTATGATACTAGATATGCAAAAAATAAAATAAATACAATTTTATTAAAACTATAAGTTGCTATACATATTTGGCTGAACCTGTTGGGATCGTTGCCTGCGCAATTCTAATTATGAGTTGAAAAGAAGAGAAAGAGGCGTTGGTGGATGCGTGACATTTTTAGGAAGGGTCTACATTACGGTTGCAGTTATATCATAACTAGAAACACTTTAAATTTTTGGCCCAGCTCTTCGAAAGAAAATTTCTTTGATACGATTTTATATTTGGGATTAGTCATTTCCCACAAAAAAGGGGCAATTTGCAAATCTTCAGTAAATAACAACACTTTCCTTGTAGCTCACGTCATAATAATAAAAAATAAATCGAGTGGTAGTAGTTCAAAAGAATAACTGGAGACCTCGCATTCTGAAAGTCCACACTTCAAAACATAGCTCAGCATTGTCTAAAAAAAAAAATTGTGTCTTCCATTTCAAACTGAGAATATTTAATAGTACTGCTTTTTGATTACAATTGTCTTAGGTATATGTAGATCTTGTACAATTAGAATTGAGAGGATACTATTTGAAGATTCCAAACACAAAGCCGTGCGTAAGTTTGAGTTCCTTTGTACTAATTAAAATTATGCATAAACAAAGATAAACAAAAAATATAAATAAAATTTCGTTTGAAAAGCCGCCCCCTAAATTCCGCCACCGGGGAACCAGTGCCCCCTTTGTCCTTCCCCCCTCTAGATCCGTCCCTGCCGATACCTCCAGTCGCACTTCCTCCACTGACCTCCTCCAAACACAAGTCAGCAAGGCCATACTAGATACAATCCTTCCACCTGCGTGCAGCTCAGCGCTATTTAACGTTTTAGTGATTTGGTTATAAAACCTTTGAATTGAATGTTTGCATCTTTATCAATATTTTGATGTCTTAATATTTTTTATGGTGTATGCACAATTTTATAAATACACGTTTCTTTTATAGGAATTACTGCAATATATATCTGTTTATATATTTTACATATTCATAGTGATAACTTTCAAAACTAACAAATCACCAGGTAATTTACCAATTTAGTAGTTCACTACCAATATCTCGTATGTCAGAGAACACAAGGAGACTGAAAAGAACATGAATGAGTGATCTGTTACATCTCATATCAAAATAACGCCATGGAAGAAACATCGCTGTGTATGTGTAATAAAACACCACACCTCTTTGTTTCGTTGACATTTAAAAAGCTTATTTTACATTGTATAATTAATATTTACTTTATTTTTCTTTAACTTCTTTTATTATAAATAGTTTGATTACAAATTTGTCGATGTTTTATTTAAGAGCTTCAAGTCCCTGTTTTAAATTTTTTTTACAAGTGGTTTTTATTTATTTTTAAGATAATTCGCTAATCTTTTGGCGTAATCCCCAAACACACTGACATAATGTTTTTTTTTCATGAGAAAATTTTAAATATAATAAAATCTTGTTCACTAATATATATATAGTAATGGGTTAATAATTTCTACGTTTAATTATTTCTGTATACAAACTGAAAATTATGAATGGATAATATATGAAACAACTCTTCATCTGAAGATATATTATAAATCATAGGTTTGAGTTGAGCCTGATATTGAAGTGTTCCTGGATTAACATACCCAGATGCAATGCATGCATGATATTGTTAACAATTGAATAATAAATTTTATTAATAATATTCTGTAATAATATCTGTAGAGTTAAAGAACTATTTGCGATGCCTCACCTTCGACGACGACCAGACCAGAACTGGTCCAACAGGCCGAGCTCGAAGAGTGGGGAGGACTGCGAATGTGTTCTCTGTTCAACATCGATATTCTGTTACAATAATTTTTTCTATTAAAATCATATTATTTATCGTATTACCTAAACTAAATCAAGCTTGTAGTTCGGGCGTTTTTTTTTTGTTTTTTTTTGAGCTCTCACTTGAATTACTCATGTAATGGTCCTCCAAGGCCAAGAAAATATTTGAAAACAATTCTTGATCGTCATTACCGTCATTCATGCCTGTGGACCCCTGATTCGCTTCAACTACTGAATCGTAGGGATGCTGAAAAAATATAAATGTATCGATGTTAAAATATATATATATATATATATATATATATATATATATATATATATATATATATATATATATATATTTTAACATCGATATATTTAAATATCGGACAAAAATATCGTAATACCATATTAAAATTTGAGTATCAAAAACCAATATGTTAAAAAAAAAAATTGTATAATTTTAAAATTCTTCAAGGACGACGGGTTTGACAAACAAAGAATCATAAAAACGTGTGGTACGTGTGCTTGTGTTATTATATATAGTGGTCTTATTCTATGGACGGGATATCGAAAGCAAAATATCGATATTGATATTGATATACATATCGGTTAACAATATGGATATCTTGATAATTTCAATATTTGGAAGAGGAAATCTGTCTGGTATTGTTTCTGCATTTAATTTCCTATAATCAATGACCATCCTGATCTTTTTTTGGCTGATGCGCCTTCCTTCTTAGGGATAACACATATTGGGCTGTTATAAGGAGAATTGTTTTCTCTAGTAATACCGTTCTTTAATAGTTTATTGATTTCTTCGTCAACTTTTTCTTTGAAATGTTGGGGATATCTATAATTTATCGTATAAATAGATTTATCTGTTTTAAGTATGATGGAGTGTTTCAAAAGATTGGTAGGTTTTAATTTTTCATAATCCGATTTTACTATCTCTGGATAATGTCTTTATTTATGTGATCATGTCGAATTAGTTCACATAACTCATTTCTATTTCTTATTATATTTAATTCGTTTTCATCCTCCTTAATTATTTTTCCATCCACAATTTTGATTTTTAGTTTATTTATTTTAATAAAGTCATTGTTATCTCCTACATTAATTTTTGTTTGTAAATGTCTCATAGTTTCCATCTCTAATAATAACCTATACTTATCACTAAATTTAAATATTTTAAACTTAACTAAAAATTCCTCTTTCAAATCTAGTCTCGGTGCAAGATCAATTAGTGCAGAACTATTTCCTCTCTTGCTTCCGGCTGAAGTGATAACGCCGAGCCTGTATCAATAAGTCAATGGTCGCCGAGGTTGTCACGGAATGTTAGAGACTCCTGCAAAAAATTTAACCGGTAGACGGGCCAGATCCCGACCGGCTTATTTCTAAAAAAATTTCAAATTTGTTCTCTATTTCGGCTAGTCTTGGTGTTCAATACTGGGGGGTCCGTACATGCCTTATGACCGGGAAACGCCGTTCTTTTCTGTTTAAAACAAAGACTTATGATAAATATTCGTGAACGTAAGTTCAGAAACACGCCATTTCATGTTGGTATATATTTATTGATAATCAAGCTGTTATCTCTGAAGGGACAATTAAGTGTTAATGTGTTAGTGGATTTATTAACTTAGTAATTAACGGATTTGGGGGGGTCAGGTCTCATATTATGTAATACGGCTTATTTGAATAGATGTCTCGCCCATTCGTCCTTTTCGTCTTGCCACCTCTGAATGATTCAGTCGGCCGTAGCGGATGCTGTATTTTTCGGCCTATAGCGTAAGCTATGTTGTGTCCTCCGTACGTCTATCTCTTAGAGCATCTATCTTGCAAGTGGGAAGAGGGAAGCCTCTAGAAGTGATAATCTCTAGTGAAGTGGGGCTTAATCCCGCTGGGCGGCCTCCTCTTGGCGCGTCCTCGATGGCACGCGGGGACACAAAACCGGCCTCGCGATGGGGACACAAATAAATGAGACCTGAGACCCCTAAAATATATGTTCCAAAAAAAATAGAATTTTAAAATAGAACCAGGTAAGGAGTCGGAGGCTATGTAAATCCGACACTTGCCTTCAATTCATCGTTTTCCTCTTCTAAGTGGTGGAGATTGTTACTTCTCATAGTTAAATGTGAATTACGATTCACATTTTGTTGCTGCGGAGGATTAAAATTTTGTTGCTGCAGAGGATTATTAAAATTTTGTTGTCGCTGAGGGTTATTAAAATTGAAATGCGTTTGTTTATAGTGATTTATTATTCTAAAGGCTTTTGTGGTTGTTGTTCCCTATAGTTTTGCGGGTTATAAATATGACGAAATCTTTGCGCGGTTGATAAAATTGTAGGGGTTTATGATTATTTGGATAGGTAGATCTATTAAACGCGGGATGTTGATTTTTGTTGGTAATTTTCTCGAGGTTTATTATGGTCCTTATGGAGTGGCTGCTAGAGCGAACTTCTACCATGGCCTTGGGGATATAAATCTTTCATAATAATGCGGCATTCATTATAAAAGATATTTTTTAGTCCCGAGAGTTCTTTAATTACAGCGTGATTTAAAGTATCTTTTAATCTACGGTGTAAGTTTCTGATGACGTGGTCAATTAAAAAACTTGAGTTGAAGCTTCTTGCGGTTTGTGGGTGAAGTTGAGAAATTTTCCGAACTATATAATTTCAATTTACATCATTATACCAGAATGGACATCTTTTAGAAGGCTTGGGGAGAAATTTTGCAAAATGAACATTTTAGGTTATTGCAATAACTTTATTTACATTTTTTACATGAAAATTTGTATACATTTTTGAATAGTTTCAAATTTTTGTTTTTTTAAAAGAAAAACTAGTTTTTCTTTTAAAAAAAGAAAAAATTATAGTTATAAAAAATATAATAGTTATTATAAATATAAGTTTCAATAATAATTATATTCAAGATTTTCTTATAAAAAAGGCACAAATTCAGGCAATAAACAATACCAAAGGCACAAAACTTAGAATCAGACTTTTCTAGCTCTTTAGCAACCGTAAATAAACGACAGAAAGAATTTCGTTGAATGCTAAGATTAGCATTCTTTCGATTCTTCTATAATAATTATAGTAATAATAGGAGACAATGATATCTTCACCACTTTACAAATCTTTATTTGACTTGATAAAAAAACTCAGAAGTCAAAAATGGTAGTTCAAAAAATGGTATAAGTAAAAAATATACGAGGTTTATCACGGCTGGAGACGGACTGGATCGCCTATCAGTACATATGGTCAACGTGTACTACTGGTACTGGTGGTGGGTATCAGACACACTGGCACCTTAAATTGATATTGCAAACCCGCAAGACATATTTTGCTGACGTCACTGTTCTCCGTATTAGATTGTTTTTATAAGGGTTTTCCATGCTTGACTTCCTCAATTTTTCAAATTATCTTATCAAAATAAGAAATGAGAGTTGAAATAATTAAATAATAATTTGTAAATAAGAAAGTTCTTATTTTGAAATGAGAGGATTTCTCTCGATAACATTAAAAATAATTGTAATTAAATAAACTTTCAGATCAAGAATATTTATTAGTGCATATTATTAAGCAATTTTTACTTCCTTGTACGAAGTAAAGGAAGTATTGCAATCAAGAATATTTTCGGTTTTCAGATTTCAACGGAAATATCCATTTTGGCCATCCCTGAATCCATTTTGACAAGTTTCATCGTGACGTCTGTACGTACGTTTCTACGTTCATTGTTTCGTTAGTACATATCTCGCATAGCTCAAAAACTGTTGGCCGTATAAAGTTAAAATTTTGTTTTTAGGATTACTTAAAAATCTAGTTGTGAACCTCCCTTTTTGGTCATTGCATGATTACCGGAAGTAGTACTTTGCTCGAAGGTCATTATTGATTTTCATAAAAAAATATATTAAAATAAAATGCAAACTTCTCAAATTTGATATTTAAAACGTAAATACTAATATAAATAATATAACAAATTTTGGTTCAAATTGACAAACCGGAAGTGTTACTTTACTTGAAGGTCTTATTATACTTTCGTCAAATTTGTGTTATAATTTCGTCAAATTGCATTATATTAAAGTATAATGCACTCAAACATCTCAAATTTCGTAAATTATATTTTTACATCAATATAAGTTTCATCGTGACGTCTGTGCGTACGTTTCTACGTTCATTGTTTCGTTAGTACATATCTCGCATAGCTCAAAAACTGTTGGCAGTATAAAGTTAAAATTTTGTTTTTAGGATTACTTAAAAATCTAGTTGTGAACCTCCCTTTTTGGTCATTGCATGATTACCGGAAGTAGTACTTTGCTCGAAGGTCATTATTGATTTTCATAAAAAAATATATTAAAATAAAATGCAAACTTCTCAAATTTGATATTTAAAACGTAAATACTAATATAAATAATATAACAAATTTTGGTTCAAATTGACAAACCGGAAGTGTTACTTTACTTGAAGGTCTTATTATACTTTCGTCAAATTTGTGTTATAATTTCGTCAAATTGCATTATATTAAAGTATAATGCACTCAAACATCTCAAATTTCGTAAATTATATTTTTACATCAATATAAGTAATATAATAAATTTGGGTAAAAAAAAAAAAGAATTATGGCTGCTAACCGTGCAGTTTTTGCAAACTTAAAGTTTTTTAACTACTATTTTTTTCTACGACTTATTCAACAATACCGAAATTGTGAGCTTTAACTGTAGCGAAACTGTAGCAGTGGCGGTTTTCTTGTTAGTGGCAACGGGCATCCACAGAAATAATCTTCATAGTAACCAACTACAGCAAATACCCGTCATCAGTTGAGACGCCTTCAAGTGTTTCAGGTCATACTACGCCGGCAACATCAGTGTAAAGCAGGCAGTTTCCAAACATCTACAAGGCGTTAAAAGGGCTAATTGTATACAGTGTCATTTTTATTTGGGAAATAAAAAGTAATTTGTTTTTTTTAGAAAGTTTATTGATAAATAAATAATTTATACATGAATTTGAAATGAAATTAACATTTGTACGCTAAATTAGCTGATGTAAAAAAAATAGAGATGAAGCCATGCTTCCAGACGACAATGATATTGTTTATCATTAAAAACAATTTTTATCTGGCAAAGTTATATATCACAAAAGTTAAATAAACTATCTGTTGTAATAATTCATTAATTAGAAATAGCATTTTAAATTATTTAATCAAGTAGTCATTTTAATAATAAATAAATTAAGAAGGTATTTAATGTACTTATAAATGTGACGAAACAGTTAAGTTATACTTCAAGAAATTACATTAACCTTTTATAAAACATGTATTGGAAGGTAATTTAACAAACTTGACCTGTGGTTCGATTTTGATAAATAAATTAATTTGGGAACTGGAACGTTAACTAATTCCATTTAGGATTTGCCGTAGGCTGTGCTACAATTAACATCAGCAGTTAGTTTTTTGATGGTCCAGTGTCATTTTTAACTGAAACTTTGTTTTATAAAAAGAGAAAATAAAAAAAACATAATTTTGTTTAATTTAGTGTGAAAATTGGAACATCGGGAATAATAATTTGTAAACAGTGCTCAGAGTGGACTTGCGCTGATTAAATCTTTATACTATTATAACAATGATCTTCAATAATATTCTAATTTGATTTATATTCCATTTGCATTTGAAAGCTCAGTCTTTTATTAAGAGTGAACGATAAAGGGGTTGAAAGTGATGTAAATATTTTGTTATAAAAACCGCGAGAATTTCCAAATTCTTCGTTGGGATTTGTATGAGAAGTATTGTGAGATTTATCCTTAAAATTAGTTTTGTCCCTAGTAGCCCAGAAAAAAATAAATATAAAGTATCACAAAATGATATGCTTTTCAACACTATAATCACAACTAATATATATATATATATATATATATATATATATATATATATATATATATATATATATATATATATACTTACTGTTTTGTTTTATTTGACGGACCCGGTTTTCTTCTTTTGACTGACAGACGTAATCTGAGTGAAGATTTTATTGAAAATCTACTGTTTTCACTCATTTTTCTAACAAAATAAAAAACACCAACACAAGATACGAACTGTTTGATTACAAAAATACTAATAGAAGAATTTAGTATATGTGGCGACCAGGAAGGGATAGATGTGTTGTTACCCCTCCCATTTGGAAATTCCAAAAAGTTGGGAAATTTGAGAACCTATTTCAAAATGCGAAAATACTAGAAACAAATTTTCCTCAAAGAGATACTAAAAATTAAAACCAATACCAATACCTTTTTTTTTTTTTAATTTAGGTGAAGAAATGTTAAATTCGATTAAGAATTCGATTCACCCACTTTGTTTTATTATTTTACAAAGTTTCGGCTGTACATGACATCCTCGAGTACATCATACCTGTATGTCGGAGCTAAAAGTGTTCAATTGTAATGGTTTATCCATAAATTTTGTGTAAGATTGGAATTTTATCGAAACAATATTGTATTTGAATAGGAAAAAAAAAACATTTTTGTCGTCTCAGCATTCGCAATAGTTACGTGAAAAGTTCAAATTCAAAAGAGTTGTGGAAAATTACAATATTTCAGAATACAGTTGGGGAAATTAAAATATTTAATATAGTTGGAAAATCCGGTGAAAAAAAAAATGAATTATAGAGATATTTTATATTCTGCCCCTTTCAATAAATTTTTGTAGCAACGTTCCTGGTGCCGATGTATTGCAGCCAAAAATGTTTCTCCAGTCTAGTACCTGCTCCTTCCCATTCAGATAAGCGCTCCCCACCCTTTAACCCTTAGACAAGAAAATTTTATGTTACTAATTGGACGGTTTGACTATGTTTTTTTCTTCAATTTTTTTCCCCAAAATAATCTTCACATCTATCCCCAAAGCTGTATAAGACGGTTTTTTTTTTTTTTCAATTCAAGTTCTAAAGCCCTTTTTTTAATATTTGAATTCTGTTACTATCCTTATTTTACATACAATAACCTTCAAACATAGTTATTGGCAATTCTATGTTAATAAGGAGTAAGTTGCAATTTACAGAACGAAAATAGGACATTCCGTTTCAAAGAAAATTTAGTTGTAAATTTTCCTAATTTTGAAGCGCGACCTGGTGACCATAGAATGAACTAAAACGGCACGTTCAGACACTACTAGGCCCATGAGTTTTTGCCGCTCCCTCTTCAGGGGAAGGAATGTCGGTCCGTCAATTTTCCTCTAGAAAATAATCTTTAAGATGACAATTTTCATTTTTTCGCATTATAAGATCACTTATGAAAATGAAGCCTTGTCTTAACTCAAAGAAAATGGTTATTAACCATGTTGTTAAACAAATATTTTTTAATGTACCCCTCCTCCCTCCCCTCCCCGGCCGGAACTACTAGGCTGTTGTTAAATCCGGCCCTGACTGCAGGATCCTCTCAAGACATGTGCAATTTATTCAGCAATTAATTGCTGATTTTTTTCTTTGCTCCAAGATTAAAATCCAATAGAATACTATACATCTGATTATAACTTGAATGAAATTTCTCTTTTAAGCAACTGTTAAACAATTTGACATCCTCAAAGTATCGAATCATATTGAAAATATGTATATTCGTGGTACTAGTTTAAGATTTTTAATCTTAAATCAAGTGAATGGCATTATGTTTATAATTTTTTTTATTAAAACATTGTTAAAATTTCATTAAAATTTAAAATTGGTTATGTAAGTCTTACCTTTGAATGATATATTTGGAGAATTAGCGGTGTTTCTACAATTTTAAACCCTAAACGGTTTCGCAGGTATATTTTAATAATAATATTATATAATATTATAAAATAAATAAATAAACAAAAACACAGTTTAATCAGCTATAGTCTATATATAACACAAGGAGGAGACCAACTAGTACGAACGGGATTTTGGCCATTTTGTCCCTTACGAAGACAGCCCTGTTTATTAGAGTTACTATTTATACACCTTTGGAAATAGTTACCTTCGATACAGCTACAAACTGTAGAGCAATAAACAAATGAACAGGGAATTTTTTGAAAGCACTAGGCGCGAACCGTAGAAGTGTAAATCAGATAATTAGGTATTAGTAATGAATTATATTGTTCTAACAAAGTAAATTTGGAATAGAAGCAAGAAATGTGTTAGTTAAGAAAAACGAGTATATTGTGGCTATTGACTTTAGGTCCCACATGGGCTGCTCAAAGGTCTAGCAATATCTTTTATAAAAAGTTAAATATAACAATTATTTACAAATACATATACATTATTAATATTATATCTTATAAGACTACAACTTCCAGTAGGGATGTTTATGAAAGTTGATCCCATACGTTGACTCTAGGTGAAATCTTCTTCAAGTAAACCACTAAATAGATGAGTACGATTTGAAACTTTGTAATCGACCAAGAGAAAAAAAAAAATGTATCCATCCTTAAAATTTTACGTTTCGAGATATGTACCTACAAAAATTTAATTTAAAAAATCCGTCCGTTCGCAGCTTTTGTTGAGATTTGGCAGCAAAGTCACAGGTCACGCCAGAATGATGCGTCTGTAATAACGAAGCTGTTGCCTTTCTGTTGATTTACTTAATCTCAAATGAAGATTTGCTACTTCTTTTTACTACTAAAGAGTAATTGTTTTTTTTGTTTTTTTTAGAAAGCTTGCGGGAGAAAATCTGCTCAATCGAATAATCGCTACAATAGTCCAGTCACACTGTACTGCAAATTGAGCTTAGAAAGACACAATTTCGAATTTAATAACCTTTCGATATGTTGCATGTGGGTATTCTGTGGTATAGAATCCAGGTTATCCTATTCCAGAGAATTCTGTGAAAATCCAAAGAACCCTTAAAAACCTCTAAATTTTTACTTTCTTGCTTCTAACTCCTAAACGGCACGCTCTAGCCGAAAACACTTTATTACAAAAATTAAATATCTGATGAAACATCATATGACTTCCTTATACGCCTATGAAACTATAATTCTGTAGTTAAAAAAATAAGGCGGGATATAGAAAAAAAAAAAAAAAACAGTTTGAGGTAATGCACCACTTCCGGCCAGCCAATTTTAACCAAAATTCAGTATATTATTTTTATTAAGATAAAAGTCTTATATACCATATTTGAGATGTTTTGTATTATATTTTAATATAAATTGTAATGAGTTTATAATGAACTTCATGTAAAGTACCACCTCCGCTAATCCAATTTTAATCAAACTCCAGCCTATTATTTTTATTGATATAAAAGTCTTATATACTAAATTTGAGATGTTTTTCATTATATTTTAATATTATAGTTGGTAAAAGTTTATTAAGACGTACAAATAAAGTATCCCTTCCGGTTTGCCAATTTTTACCGAAATCTATTATTTTATTTATATTGATGTAATATTCTTATACGACAAATTTGGTATGTATTGCATTATATTGTAACTAGTATACCCGAGCGAGAACTCTCGCATTAGATCCTAATACATTAGAAGTATAAGCAATATTAGGAAAACATATTTATTCTTATAAACAATGTAATATTACTAAAAAAAAAATATTTAACACGCACATTTGGGGAAGCTACATAGTTTGTAATGACTATGTTGAAATTACAGCTCATACTTAATAAATAATTAGCTTACCCCACTGGAAACAATCTCTTCAATTTAGCAGTTAGGCAATTAGATCCAGCTATAACATTTTCTATATGCAGTATTTATATTTAACAGTGTCCTTTAGGGTTGGACTTGAGAAACAATATATTAAACTCATTAAAAGTTTTTGTAAACAGACTCAAATTGATATAAAGTTGCCATGACAACGGCACGTACACAAGATGGCACAGGGCCCGTGCGGACATATATCCTGCGTTATCTCGAAAGCGGTAGGTTTTTAAGCTTTAAAACGCTGGACCAATACGCCCCGTAGGAGCGTATATGATCTTGATGCCCGCGTCAAAATCTTTAAAACCCAACTTATCCCGTCTCGATCCGCCGACTCTCAGTCGTCAAATCTTTGAAACCTTCCAGTTTTTTCATCACTTTTGTTTAAGCCCTATCAAGAATTTTAGAAGCAAAATTGGAATTCGTCACATCTCCATGAAATTTCCTTTCATTTGATACCTCATTTATCAAAATCCATCGCTCCTGAGAGCCGGAAAAGGGATCTATACTACCGTAATAATATATAGTACTGATATAATTTTAGATGAAAGTCCGATATGACGTTTAAGTAAAGTACTACTTCCGGTTGTTAAATTTTAACCAAAATCTATTATATTATTTCTGTTAATACCAAAATGTTATACACTAAATTTGAGATGTATTGCATTATATTGTAATATAATTTTTGATGAAAGTCTAATATGACCTTTAAGTAAAGTACCACTTCCGGCTATTCAAATTTACACAAAATATAGTATATTATTTATATTGATATCAAAATTGTATACACCAAATTTGAGATGATTTGTATTATATTTTAATATAATTTTTGATGAAAATCTATAACGAACTTCAAGTAAACTACCACTTCCGGTGATGATGTAGTAACCAGAGGTTCGCAGCTAGATTTCACAACAATCCCAAATACAAAATTTTAACTTTCTACGGCTAACCGTTTTTTAATTATGGGAGATACGAACGTACGTATAGTCGTCACGACGAAACTAGTCAAAATGGATTCAGGGATGGCCAAAATGGATATTTCCGTTAAAATCTGAAAACCGAAAACATCCGGGATTATAATACTTCCCTTACTTCGTACAAGGAAGTAAAAAGCGTGATTTTTTCTACGGTTTGTCCTAATAATTAAAAAAAAATCCGATTTAAACCTAATATGTACGGAGCTATGGCTTTTCAATGTTTCGAATTTTTTTTCAAAATATTTAAAAATGCAGATTTTTCAAATAACTTTCGTCTTTCAGTATTTCTATATGGATAATAATTGTAGTAATGTTAGGTGTCTCTAAATTAATTAATTTAACAAAATCGCTCCATGCCTGCCGTCAGGGAGGGGCAAAATTTCTGGTGCCCGGGCTTTCAGGGGCCCAGGTAAGAGTAACCTAAAAAGTATACAGTCAAAAGATTTGTCAAACAAACACATACATTAAAATCATTTCAATCTATAAAAAATTATATTACTTATCGTATACCGGACATATTTTACAAATATTTTCTTGTAAGCCTTAACCTTTTGTTACCTTACAATAGTCAGATTCATCAGATATCTTTAACAGGAAGGAAGAGAAGGGCTTTCTTAATGTCACTCCACCATCCGGAGTTACATTAGGACAGACATTTTTTCTCATTTTACGGGAAAAGGGTTTTTGCTAAAAGTAAAAATTGTAGACGGTAACGGTTTCTTCCAGAATACGCGCATTGTTTGACATTTCAACGCCGCATACGCGGCTGACGCACGTCCGAACCTATATCGGTTACAAGAACATGGTACATTGTTCGACAAACCTTTTGGCTGTATACTTTTTTTAGATAACTCTTATTTTGTCAAATTTCGACCCCAACCTGCTCCTCCCTGTTGGCGGGCATGGAGTGATTTTGTTAAATTAATCAATTCAGAGACACCTAATATTACTACTATTATTTTGGCAGTTTTTCGTCATTAAAAAAAAAAAAAAAAATCGAAATATTTAAAGGCTATGTCTCGGTACGTATTTGGTTTAGAAAAGTGTTTAACCAATGCAAATTGTCGAGAATGTCATGTTTTTTTAAAACTTATATAAGTGTTTTCGGTTAGAGCGCGTCATTTAGGAATTATAAGCAAGAAACTGAATAAAGTCCGAAAATTTCGAGTTGTTTCGGGTGTCCTTAATTTTCCGCAAGATTCTCGAATTGGATAACTTGGATTCTAAACCGCAGTATACCCAGATAACAAAAGATGTTTGTTCAAGATGTTAGTTCCGAATAAAATTCGGAATTGTGCCCAGGTAAAAAGTAACGAGTGACTGGACGACTGGTGGAATGTGCCATTTTTTATTTCATTAATGTGATTTTTGGTTTGCAATTCTGATTATCCCAGAATTGATAAATCGTAGACTGGTTGGATTAGTTTCTACTATTTGTACTATTTGAGAGACTCAAGGCTTTGTGTTTTGACGATCTACCAATAGTAACCTAATTTTTTTTTCTTTTAAATGATAAATTATTTTTCTTTTCGCTTAAATGCATTTTTTTACTGAGGGATATTTATAAATTTCCTTGAGGCAAAAAACATTTATTTTGGAACTTGCGTTAATATTATTAGTTATCATTCTAAGCTGTTGTAAAAAGTTAAAATTATATTTACAGGAACACATTTCTTTAAATATAACTTATTCTATGTACAAATGCAAACGCATATACATATAAATGCACAAAATATTTTCTTTTCTTTGATTTTAAACACAATAAGAGAGAATCGTTCAGGTTGGCCATTGGGTGATCATGAAGTTTTGCCGACTTCTAGAGGTCTTCTAGAGGAACTCCACATCGAACGTTGTAGAAGTTGTCGCAGACTTTGAACTGTGGATGAAACAGTGTCCCGTTAGTGCAAATGTGACTGCTTACAATGTGTCCTTGGCAGAGATGGAACACCTAAAAATAATTCACAATATATTATAATTCTCATCAAAATTCTCTAATTAAAGTATACACTACATTTATTGTACATAATATATAATCTATTCTCTGATATCTATAATAGAAGACAATTATCCAAATTTTAAATGTCAGATACTAATATGTAGTACAAGTATGCACCCGATGTGAATTAACGAAACACCTTTTAACAAAGAGTACAAGCAGTTACTAAAACTTTCATTTTTAAGTTAACTTAAAAATTTAATTATTTATAAGTCTACCTTAAAAAAAACCTTTTTAGTGCGCATGCACATAACGCTAATCTTTTGTCATTGAAATAAAAATCAACTTACGTATTAGTGCAAGCGAATGGAAGAATGTAAAACCAATCAAAATGTTAAAAATAAAGTTCAAGATGGCATATTTGACATTGGTAGAAGTCTGAAGTTATGTAGAAGACAGTGGCGAATTTGTTCTACTGCCTTATAGTATATATATAATATTTAAAATAAATGCACGATTGTTTTTATTATAAAACAATATACATCCATTAATAAACTAAATAAAAAGCCACGAAATTGTTTAATATCTCCTCGAAATAATAGCAAAAATAAACTTTTGAAAGTTATATTTAAAATGCTTTAACAAATATCTTAAAAACGTATTTTTTGACGAAATACGAGGAAAACTACAGTATTTAAAAATTCATTGTTTCGTGTACATGAAAAGTACATGAACATGGTAAATGTAGAGCAAACTATTCATGAATAAATTGAATTTCATATATATCAGTTAATGCTTGCAAGGCCCGTTGATGAAATTTCCATAACTTGGTGTAAGCGAATGTAGTTCGTGAATGTGAAGCATAAAACTGCCCGAACAATTTTTAACTAGAGAGAAATAGATTGTAAGATAAATATAAATTCATAAATAACTTAATACTAAGTGAAAATAGGAAAATAAATGGGAAGTATATAGACTATACTATGGTTTCAATCAATAAGTAAAATGTTGACTAAATATTAAGGTTAATCCTCTTATAAATTATGAGCAAGCTATAAATCTACAATAATTGTGATGTGATGTGAAATATAAATAAAAGTGTGACTTGAATAGTATATACATATATAAACATAAAACATAGGAATAAACATAGGAAAAGAGCCTATTGTAAGATAATAATCAATGAAAAAGTTATTGAAAAGCTACAATAAGGTTGTGGTGCGATACAAATAATGAACAAGCTATATATACGAGTATGTTGAATAATTGATGACAGACATATGTATAAAATTAAAGTGAATGTAGTAAGAAAATATAAATACAAGGGTTTAAAAAATACGAGGAGAACTTTTCTTTGTTTCATTTTGTATGCATCTTCCTGATCTAATTTAGCCCTGATGATGGCCCACATGTTTTGATCGAAACGTCGGCTTATAATAAAAACTTAACTATATCGTCTGTAGGTTTATTATTTTAGAAATTTTTTTTAACTCAATCCCTCCTCAAAATTAAACGTTTACGTTTCAAGATACATAGAATCAAAAAACAAATTTAAACCGGACGTCTGCGGCTTTTGACCACGTTCATTGCGTCATTTTTTTAATATTTGCACCAAAGCTACAGATTCCCAGAATGATCCTTGGAACTCGACATTACCATATGCCATTTCGTTTCAAACCGACTAAATCCCCAAATCTCGGCCATTTATGAGTATAGAGGAAAAATATAAGTGTTTTGGAATCACTATACAAAATATTTTTTTTATTTTTATGAAAAACTATTTGGAATTGATGAACCATAATGTAATAATTTGCAGCGTTTTAAAAGTCACTTCGATCGTCCATCATCAATAAGAAATACATTTCTACATAGATATACGTGCAACCTTCAGTAGAGAAACGTGACTTGTTTCCGACCGAAATTGGACGCTGGGGATTTACTTGATACCATAAATACATTTTCGCACAAAAATTTGACAAAAAAGAAAAAAGAATTGAATTATTCGCTCGTAAATTATAGTGCGCAAGCGCCTTGACCCAATTTACTTCGTTTCAAGCCTCGTTCTAAAAAATATACTATGAAGGTTAATTACAGTAAAGATTTATGCACTCGTATCATATGGCAGAATAAAATCTAGGATCAGGGATACTAGTTAAGGGCACTTTCAAATTAAAAAAAATAAATTAAACTTTTATCTTATCAGCTGGCACAATATAGTGGCTGTGCTACTTCTATGTTATCAACTATCACAATATAGGGATTTTTCTATATCCTTGTTATCGACTGTCACAGTATAGGGACTGTGCTACCTCTTTGTTATCAACTATCAAAATCAAACCCGCCGTTATTGAAGTGTAAGGAAGGAGGGGCAAAATTCCCGACGTCCGGGCTTGCGAAAGGCCCTATTAGAGTTGACTTATGTCCTAACTCTTAAAATACTACTAAGACAGAATATAAGTATATAAGAATCTTATAAGTTCCTAATAGTACTAACCACAGAACCAAGAACCTGCTGATTGAATTAGAAATAATAAACGTAGAACTTGCTTGTGTGGATTCCACGACGTTTTTGCCCCTCTGGAGGAAAACCCACTTCCAAGTATTGTTAATAAAATACCGGGAATAACCAGCGAGGAAAGTATGCTGACCCCTGAGATGAGAGCCATGAACCAAAAAAAAAAAAAAGCCTGGAACACACTAATGCGAACTACCCAAGACACGAATGGAGGCGAATACATATCGATGGCTCAGCTACTGAAGCAAGTAAGTAAGGATGGTGGTGTTGGTATATATGTTGAATTTTCAGATGGGAGTACCATTGAAAAGTCAATCGCTACAGGCAACATCTCAACTAATTATCGGGTCGAGCAGGAGGCAATTGTGGGGCCTGTGCAGATAATCCTGTCTCTACCAAATCAGAAGAATACAAAATAATGTTCCTGACGGATGCAATATCATTTCTCGGTGCCCTGAAAACAAATTGGGATAAAGATGTCATGAACTGGCATCACAATTAGAAAAGTTGAACCACATTAGCAATAGATTGGTTTTGGAATGGATTCCCGCACATTGTGGTATCAGGCGTAATGAGAAAGGAGATGAACTGGCAAAAACGGGACCCTTTCGACAGCAGATAGATGCCCAACTTTTATTGGACGAGGTTTTTTTTTTTAATTATTTTTTGAGATTGCAATCAAGCTCGTAATGAGCTTATAAGCGATTTAGTTCTAACATACTTACAAAAAAAAACTAAAAGCAAAACAAATATACATAATATTGTTTTAATTTTCTCTCAACTTGGCCTCAAACTATCACTTTAAACAAGCTCGTGGGGTTTTCGTCGTTTTAATCTTCTAACTAGGGTATTAAAGTTGAGGAGATGGACGGCCTCAGCATTGGTGTGCCCTAGTAGTCACTCTTGATGTGACTGAGCGAATTTTTTTAATTTCTTCCTGAACTGTAGCCATATGAAGATCTCGATGAAGCTCATAATTTCTGATGTACCAGGGTGTATTGACAATTCCCCTAATAACTTTATTTTGAAAATTTGAATAATTTGTCTGTTGGAATTTCTCGTGCATCCCCACAGTTGGATTCAATACGTCAAGATAGGCTAATAGACTAGGACGAGGTAAAAAATTAAAAAAAAAAAAAACTGCGATAAAGAAAATATGGGGCAACATCCCCAAGACCCCTACCACAAGCTAAATAGAAAAGAACAAGTCATGATATTCAGAACCATAACAGACTAAACGCTCATCTTTAAAAAAACTAAAATAGAATAGGTATCAGTCCTATGTATAAGTGCGGTGGGAGAAATCAAACGGCTGAGCATGTTCTTCGGAGTTGTGTCCTCCTGACGTTAGAAGGAAGATTAGTCCTGAGCCGAGATCGCTGGAAGCCAAGTTGTACGGGATTCTGGAGGACCGATTTCCTCGGTTTTTATTACCGGACGTGATCATCTAATAGGAAGAACGAGGAAGAAGTAGAAGATTTGACTAAAAAATGTATAATAAATTAACTTTGTTGAACAAATATAAAACATTATTCCATATTATGCAAATTAAAAAATCATTTCAATCTATAAGAAATAATGCCATGTACTTTTATCATAATCTGACTGTATACCTTAATTTATAAATATGTATGCTGTTTATAATTAAAGATAAAATAAATTACTGAGTCTAGATTAACAAGAACATTGATTTCGATTCGATTATTTAAACTTTCGCAGAAAAAGACAAGAAGAGTGTTTTGTAGATAAAAAATAGTTCAATCTCTACTAGAGTTATTATGAATATCTCTTAATTTTTTTAAATATCTTCTTTCTTATAATTTCTGGAGAAGCTCTTGTGGATATTTTGTTCGGAGTCTAAGGTCACTCAGCCAGAGACCTTAGGCTCCAAGTAAATTGTAGATAATAGATGCTGAAATTTTAAATTACCACAAATTAAATTTTGAAATTACCACAAAAGGTTATATTTACCAAAAGTATTCGGAAATTCTATAGTGTGGTTACGATTAAATAAAAAAGACAAAGTTAACGAAACTATCATTGTTTTCTTAACTGATATCAGTGGCCAAAACTTATTCTAAAAATGATGTCGTCAACATCTATGGCAATTGGAAGAACCAGTATTATTCAAGGTTGTTAGTCGACCTTCTCAATTTAATAGTTATTTAAAATAGTGCGGGAGACACTTCTTCAAATTGAATTCATTTCTCTATCCTCAACAGTTCTCGAAACCTCGAAAAATAGATAAATCGATTGCCCGATTACTCTACAGGAAGCCACGAAGAACATGAATGAAATTCCTGTATACAGGAATGAAGTTTTTATTCCCTTTTCGACTTTATTTCGTCACAGAATGAACAAAAGTAATTTCATCTTAAAATCCTAGTTTTTGGATGATTTCTTCAATTCAATTTATTCTTGACAACTGTAAATAAATTGGATTGAAGAATTGAAATGATTCTACATTCATTGTAGAATCTATCCATAAGTGATATCTTTGTAGGTAATGTCTGACTTGAACGATTTCTGAAGTACTTTTTAGCTTTCTTTATGCCCATATATTTTCCCCTTCACATGCTTTTACGCACCCCAAGTAGAACTCGAGGAAGATAAAAAGTTTAATAAATTTAAAAAAAGTTATTACTGGTCAAAACTTCCGACACCATTTGAAAGATCAGGCAAAAATCTTCAACAAATGAGGATGAAAACTTTAAAAAATTCAAATTACAGTTTGCTATACTAATAATAAAATGTAGACTGATGACTCTATAAAATATTTCCTCTTGTTCAATTTCCGGCAATGAAGCTATTGTAGGATATAAAAACTAAGGGGGCTTGAAAGGTAATTCCTTTAACTTTAAATTGACGGCTTAGCGATCTATTTCGTTATTTTTTAAATACGTTATGATCATTTTCTATTAAAAAAAAGGGTACTTTTTCCGATTGCAGATATATAAAAAACGAAGAGAGGCAAAAATAGTAAAGTGAAAAAAGTTGTTTTATAAAAAGATCATGATTCTGAGGTAAAAAAAATATTATAAAACATTTTTTTTTTTTTATTTCTTACCACCTATCTTCCTTTTTTTTATTTCTAAAATTGTAATTAACTACATAAAACTCGAAGAAATCGACCGCTACATGACTCATTATGAAGGTAAAGGGATTACCTTCCAAACCCCCTTAGTTTTTAATAAGCGTGTCTAAATCTATCAGCAATTGAACAAGAGCAAATATTTTCCACTTTTTTCTTTTTTATTTATTTATTATTTTTTTTTTTTTATCATTTATCATTAGTTACAACTATTTGTATGCAAATGCATATTTTTCCTGGTACGTTTTGTAAACCAAAATGATCGAATATCTTTACAAATCAATCATTTGGCCTATATGTACTAAATTTTCGTGTGCATATTTGATGGGTTACTGCATATTTGGTCAAACAAATTTTTTAAAAATAATTTGTCTCCCAAAAAAAAAAAAAAAGTAGAAAATAAATAACTAAACTGTTTTCTGATAAACGTTCAATGCCGAATAAACGATTTGTTTTTTAATTATTATTGAATGTATCAATTATAAGATGGATGAAACCCATCTACGATGAATAAAAACAATCTATTATCGTAATCATATTAAAGATAAAATATCACAGACAACTTCAAGTTTGTATCGTTGGCATTTCCAAACAAACAAAAATGAAAAAATCAAATATATATAGTTAGGTATTCGTAGAAAATAATGTTTAGCATCGTAATTTCGATAAGCTTTCTATTTCTAGAACCCATACTTCCGAGTTCTTTCTTTAACGAATCAAAAAACATCAGCTTGCCCTTCTTTGGAATTTTATATTAAATTCTGTCAGTTCAGTGCGTTGCTTCCCTTTTGCGTATTAGTTTAAATTAACTACGTTTTAATTTTCTTACATAAACCAAAATGCACAAAGCAATAGAATGTGTAAGGTATAACTGAATAAACAGGCTGGAACTACTATTTTTACAACTCGTTATACTCCGCCTAAGCGAACTTTCATGGCTGATTTCTGATACATGAGTGTTTAGGCTTCATGCTACGAAAATGGCAGCTCTTACCAGCTGAGGATTTGAATTTAACGAGACAATTATGCACTTACCTCGAAACCGCACTTACTCCACATCTTATGTGTACCGTACATCTGGTATACCAGTTGTGATGAAATGTATTGTGTAGCCACAAGATAAGACAATGAGCTTTTGATCACTGAAGCTATTAATCATTTTAAGTCAAAGGACATTGTCCTGAATAGAGATGAAGCATTTTCCGTAGATAGATTCCTTTGTTCATCTGATCAGGAGTATGATGAAGTTCACATCAAAGAGAAAAACATGGGATGCTTTCCCCATCATCATTGATATCTACATCCAGGGACATTTCAATGGGACGATGATAGCTAGAGACCGGATTTTCGTGCAGTAAAAAATTCAAATCATGATAAATCGTGCACTAAGAACCCAAAAAGTGTAAAATTAACGATTCCGTAGCGAAGAATTCTGTATAAGTAATAATTAGTAGAATGGCTAAAAAATTCAAATGTTTATATTAGTGCCTGTTTCGAAACGACTGGTCGAATTGAAGGAAGCTGTTGCTCTCCAAGACGTTGCTCTCCTCAAACAGCTACTACTTCAACCAAGACTCGGCATTGAGATGCGGTGTTATAATAATAATTATTTATATATTTTCTTAATATTACAATATTATATGTTTGTTTATTTTTTCTTAGTAAATGATATAGGCTCTGTTTAAATTATATGATATTAAAATGTGATGCTGTGACTGCGGAGGTGCGGAGCAGTTGGTGGCTAGTTACGTCAACCAGTTTCATAAACGGCGCCCCGCTCTCAAATCTATGTCAGTTGGTAAAAGGCCAAGTTTGACCATCCAGTTCTTCTTGTATCTTATCTTTGCTTCGATACTCGCCAACACGCGTCAATAAATCAGATACTCTCCTCTCGACTCAGTTTAGCATTTACTCGTATTGAACAAAAATAATTTAAGATTTTTTTTAAAAAGCAATGTATGAAATGAAATAAAAACTAATTTCTTTATCCCATTAGAATAAATCACAAGAAGTTGTCCAAATAGATTGGCCATAGTCTCTTAAAAATATTTTTCTTAATAAATTAATTTACAAGAGCAAAATCTCGAAACGAAACATTTCTGTTATTTTTGAAACTCTTGCCTTCTTGTTTGGAACTTTCCATATATGCCCTAATAAAAATAAATATTAAATTAAAATTAAAGTTAATTATTATTTACAAATATTTACATCGATCGAGGCAAGAAGAAAATTATGATTCTTGGGGAAATAGGAAATAGACAATGGGACGAATGAGGTATTTAAATATAGAAAGAGAGGAGGATAGGAGTACTATGGTGGAATGGAGTTCCATAAGGATATCAAACTGTCAGTAAAGAATTTTTCAAAAGCAGTAGTTTTATAGGAAGGGGGGAGGATCGAAATGCCGGGAGCGAGTACTAAGGGAGCGAATTTCGGATTTGAATTGAAGAAGTCAGAAGATATAAGGAGAGCGAGGAAGGCGATAAGATACGCTCCCCTTCACATGCTTTTACGCACCCCAAGCAAAAATCGGAGTTATACAAATAGTTTATTAACTTCAAAACGAGTTATCGAAGCTCAACAATTCAGACGCCATTTGAAAGAAGAGCTAAAAATATTCAAGAAATGGTGTTGTAGACTAAATAAATTTCAAATCACAGTTTGTTAAAAGTGATAATAAATGATGAAAAAAAGTCTAAAATATTTGTTCTTGTTGAATTTCTGACAGATTTAAATACAATTATTAAAAACTGACGTTGTTTGAAAGATAAATTATAAAATGAGCGATGTAGCGATCGATTTCTTCGTAGTTTATGACCATTTTTGTAAATAAAAAGGCACTTTTTTTTCTGATTGCAAATATATCAAAAACAAAGAGAGATAGTAAAAAGTAGTAAAGGTAAAAAAGTTGTGTTTTTAACAAAGAACATGTATATGTAGTAAAAAAAACGCAACTTAATAATTTTGTATTATTATTTTTACCGACCTCTCTTTGTTTCTCATATATTCGCAATCGGAAAAGAATACCCATTTAAAATTAAATTTCGGGAGGTTTGAGGGAGAGGAGAGAATCAAGAGGATATGTCTCCCCTTTCCTCTGAGATTTTTGATACGTAAATTATGAATTTCATAGGTTTTGTATTTTTAATAATAATTTTTAATCCAATTTTCATTCTGGAACTTAAAAATTATGCTCGATTGGGCGATAATAGACACTAAAGTGATTACTTGTTTACTCTTTATTAAATCCTCACCCCGAAAAAAATTCTGGGTTCGCGCCTGGTCATAACACGTAAAAAATGACATTGATCGTAATATCACTCATTTTAAAGATAAAAGGACTACCTTTCAAATCCGATTAGTTTTTTATGTCCTACAATAACTTCAAAAATTAAAGAAGAGGAAATATTTTCGACTTTGTCTACATTTTATTATTAGTATAGCAAACTGTAATTTGAATTTTTTAAAGTTTTCATCCTCATTTGTTGAAGATTTTTGCCTGATCTTTCAAATGGTGTCGGAATTTTTGACCGGTAGTAATAACTTATTTTAAAGTTATTAAACTTTTTACCTTCCTCGAGTTTTGGTTGGGGTGCGTAAAAGCGTCTGAAGGGGAGTATATATAAGCATAAAGAAAGCTAAAAAGTACTTAAGAAATTGTTTAAGTCAGACATTACCTACAAAGATATCACTTATGGATAGATTCTACAATGAATATAGAATCATTTCAATTCTTCAATTCAAGAAATCATCCAAAAACTAGGATTTTAAGATGAAATTACTTTTGTTTATTCTGTGACGAAATAAAGTCGAAGAGGTAATAAAAATTTCATTCTCGTATACAGGAATTTCATTCATGTTCTTCCTGACTTCTTGTAGAGTAATCGGGCAATCGATTTATCTATTTTTCGAGGTTTCGAGAACTGTTGGGGATAGAGAAATGAAATCAATTTGAAGAAGTGTCTCCCGCACTATTTTAAATAACTATTGAATTGAAAAGGTCGACCACCAACCTTGAGTAATACTGGTTCTTCCAATTGCCATAAACGTTGACGATATATTTGTAATTTTTAGAGTAAGTGTTGGCCTCTGATATCAGTCAAAAAACCAATGATGGTTTCATTTACTTTGTCTTTTTTAGCTAATTGTAACCACACTATGGAATTTCAGAATACATTTGGTAAATATAACCGTTTGTGGTAATATCGCAGAATTGACACATTATGAAAGAAAATTGTGAATTCTAGGAGTGGTGCAATGAGAATTGGTTGCTTAGTATACCTAGTGAATGCTTTGGTTACCTGACAGCCGGTGGATTCGTCGGCGTGGTATCCCCATTCCCTCTGCTCGCAGCTGAAGCCAGTCCTTGGTACTGCGGAGTAGGTGGGGTACAGCGGCGGGTAGTGCGGCAAGTGGAGATCGTGGTAAGGGTCGTGAGGGGTCCCGTCTGCGTTGTAGTAGTGCCCGCCGTACACCGAACAGACTACTGCAACCAAACATTAGTTTTATATATATATATATATATATATATATATATATATATATATATATATATATATATATAGATAAATACAGTCGAACCTCTATATATCGAACATGAAGGTTCTTTGAAAAAAATTCGGTATTTGGAAATTTCGATATTTAGAAAGATTGCAATTTTTCACTCTTTTCAAGCTAAAAACAATTGCAGCTATTCTTTAGGGTTAGAGAAGCACCAAAGGTAATTTATGGGGTTAATGAAGTAATAAAGGAAATTTTTTAGGGTAAAAGAAAAACAAAAATGAACGATCAATAGCACTTATTTGAAAAATTGTGCAAATTATATCTGTGATTGAAGATTTTTTACGAATGTGCATTTATAATTTAATAAGGGCATGTATTAAAAATAAGCAAACATACAAAATTACAATATTTTTGCGCAAGACAGCTTCTAATGTCTATTTGTGTATAATTCATCACCGAAGTCATTATTAGGAGCAATGTTCACAACAAGAGAGGCAAAGTTAAACTGAATTTAAAATAAAAATTTCATTCTGTGTAAGGAAAGAGATTCAAAGGATGTAGGTACTCCTGTGCTTTTTCTGAAACAAGATCTTCCATGAAGTTTCATTGCTTTGCAAATCAGTGAAACATTTTTTTTTCTTATTTAAATAATTAAATAAACCAGTATTATGCACGTAAACTAAGGGCTCTTTTTGATGGCAATAACATTTTATATATTTTTAAATTGGAATTTTTTTTCTCGATATATTGAAATTTTATTCGATATACAGAATATATTTTTCTAATAAAAAATCAAGGTTCCTGAAAAAAAGTTCGATATACAGAGATTTTCGATATACAGAAGTTCGGCTGTATATATATATATATATATCTATATATATATATATATATATATATATATATATATATATATATATATATATATATATATATACTACGATATAAAATTGTTCAATAAAAAAAAAGTCCTTTTAACTTAAGTCTAACAATAATATTATTTAAACTTATTAATTCTATCAGCTCTATTTCTTGCTGAACTTTTCAATGATTTTTGTGTCTCAGGGTTACTCACGAGGCAAGAGTAGAGGGGGAGCGACCACAGGGAAGGCCAAGGAAGACCTGGGAAGGAGGAGTTAAAGAAGCCCTTAACAGGAGAGAAATGGCTTGAAGAAGTAGAAGGCAGCTGGTACAGGACCGATTCTTGGGTCAGGCTCTATAAGCAGGCACTTTACACCGTTCAGCGGTAAAAGAGGACTCGATTAAGTGAAGTGCTTTATTAATACAAATTTTTGCTTAACTTAAAATTTGCTTAGACAGTCTACGGCAATAGTAACTAACAGATTTCTAACCTAAATAAAATCAAAACTAAGCATATGAATTTTTTTTTTAATTCTCATCTGAAAGTACATAAAATACCATTTTATTTCCAGTAATTATTTAATTAATTAATTTTAGTTACAGTAATCACTTTATTTTAAAAATTATGTCGGTTAAGCGAGTGTGACAAGGAGTCATCGGTTGGCCTGTCCGGTCACCTGACTTGAACACGTTATTTTCTCCTTTGATACACTCATCAACCTGGGCATTATTGACCAACTAAAACAAGCAATTCCACAGGAAATGATCAGTGTTAATTTGTTTCAAAACATAAACAGTCTACGTTTAATTCGCTTCCGAACGTTCTCATTCAATTTGTCATTATCAACTAATGTTGGCATTGAGGAGAAACTGCAATCGGAGGGTCAAATCATTTCATGTCTCGATAAGTGCTTGACATTAATCGGTTAA
The DNA here is from genome assembly GCA_948150685.1 of Rhaphigaster nebulosa. Taxonomy (NCBI): domain Eukaryota; kingdom Metazoa; phylum Arthropoda; class Insecta; order Hemiptera; family Pentatomidae; genus Rhaphigaster; species Rhaphigaster nebulosa. Next base: position 18,620,298 of record OX411310.1, on the reverse strand, counting down.
TATAAAACAAATTTCACTACTAAAAGTTTACACTACAGCGAAATAATGTTTTGACTTGAGATAATTTTTGCATCTGAGCGACATTTCGACCCACAATGCAGTAGGAAAGGGCGATAGTTTCGATGGCATTAAAAACATTTTTTTTATGGAAATCTTATTTAGCACTCTCCTTTGTACAAATAATGAAAAAAAAAATAATTCATTCATTTATTTCATAGAATACATAATCACTTAATAAACTTATTGTTTCTTGTTGTTTATTCAGCTTAGATTTACCTAAAAAATTACATGTTTAACACATTAATATCACATACATTTATTTTCTTCTTCAACTGAATTGCATATTGAATCTGCGATAGCAATTGATTTAAATTTGTTTTTAATTTTCGATAAGTTGTGATTTAAACTAGGATAGTTCCTCTGAGGGAGAATGACTGAGGTTGAGCCAGTAAGATATTGCATTGAACCATATCAAAATATGATAATGACCAGATATCAAAGTTCAAAGCCGCTTTGGCCAACACCTGGTCTTATCTTGCCAAGGCCCAACTCGTACACGTAGCTACACCTAGAACCTCCCCCCTCAACACACAGATTATAAATTTTAGATTTCGTCAGTACAATTTCATGATATAGAGAAACTGAGTCATGTATCGCTTTGAGCTTTTCTCTTTTGAAATATATATATATATATATATATATATATATATATATATATATATATATATATATATATATATATATGTATACGTCAAATCTAATTAAAATGATTAATTAGTAATTAATTTCTTACCGAAAATAATTGTAAATATAAGTATACTTTAATAAATTTTATGTAAATAGATACCTATATATAAGATTCGATATAAATAAATAAATTGGCGTTTGATTTACTCATTCTCAAAATAATATGCCGGGTACCCGGCATCTTTAAATGAAAAATCTCGTTCATTTGCTTCAACAACGGTGTAATCGAAATTCACGATTTTTCAGGCCTTTTTTAGGAAGATTTAAATACTGAATCAAACTTCATGTAATATAAACTATTAAAAAAAAAAAGTGAGCAGAACTTCGCCACAAATCAAATCTATTATTGTCGGGGAAAATACAATAATAAAAAAATAGCATGTTTGGCCTTGAAAGCACAGAAATGAGACACTTCACTAGATAAAAGTTCAGATCATTGCAATTGTTCCTAAAGCATTAACTAGAAATCCTGAGTTTGAGTTAAGACGTTGTTGCAGCAAATGATAAGGTGCGTAAACACTAGCGCTACGCGAGCATTAGCGGCTCGCTGTGTGTGCGATTTTTAATTTCAACGCGCGTCCGACGATCCCATACAAATGGAGAGAACATGCTGCTCGCGCTCATATCGTATGCGGATCGGATCGCCAGTGTAAACGCACGTATAAACTTGGCCTGCTTCCCCCAAAAAAATCGTTTACCAAATACTGAAAGCAGTTGTTAAAATTAGCTACCTCAATTGACCTACTGAAGAAGACTGAAAAAAATATTACGAAAATAAATAAAATCTGAAGAACATAACGAATAACGAACACCGATGAAGAACACTCAATACTCAAACTTTGATTCCCACTTTTTATTTATAGTTTTTATCAAAGGCAAATGAAGGGGCTTGTGGCAAATGTTACCAGAGGGGGACAAGATTTTGTATGATAAAATAAAACAATTTTTCCAAACAAAAATTTTTCTCGATTTAATGTGAACAAATTTAGAGATAACATTAGACAAACCAACTTCTCTAAGTTACGTTCAATATTTATTAAGGTGACGATGAACAATTGATTACTATAGACGCGGGGCACGTATCATTTGCTAATTTTGCAATCGCTAATCTGGTTTTTATACTTCTTCACCTTTATTTGTATTTCATTTAAAATTTATTTGATTTTCTGTTTATTTACTATTTATGTTAATATTTAAGTCTTAATTTTTGTTTTGATTTTTTTTTTTTATACTTTCTTCTTTTGTGTTTAATAAATATAATTTTTCTTTAAGATTTTTCATACTTATTTGCAAAATGAAACTAACACAAATACCCAACCCTCCCACCGGTTTATTATGGAAGAGAAAAGAGAAAAAATAAAAACAACCACTTATAATTAATCGGTTATAAGTAAACTATAACTATAACTTAAATTGCTAAATACCAACCAAAATATAGAAATAAAACTAGCATTTGGTAATAAAGAACAAAAAATATACAACACAAGGAAAATAAAATAAAAAAATTAAATATCTAAGCAATAGAAAAAACGCTGCAAAATATTGCATCATAATTTATTATTTCCAAATAAATATATATCCAAAAATAAAATAATTATCTTGATTGATTTTTTTTTAAATTATTTAGTATAACTAAAAAGTATCCACTAAACTTGATATTTTATTTTATATGTTAAAATAGACCGCCGTTTTGAAAAGATTTGGCGGATGGTTATATCGAGAACCGGGAATCACCCTGGGATGTCCTGTGACTTTAGTGCCAAATATTAAAACATCGGCCCAGTAGCCTTGGAGAAAAGTAGTCCGCGGACGGCGAACGGCGAATTCTGGATTCTACGTAACTTAATACGTAAAAACCTAAAATTTTGAAAGAGGAAGCCTAGCATTTTTTTTTTTCTTGGGCGATTATAAAGTTCATTATTGAAAATAATAATTTAAAATATATAATATAAGTAATAAAAAAAATTAAATATATATAAATATATATATATATATATATATATATATATATATATATATATATATATATATATATATATATTAACAAGAAAAAAATAAAGTAATAGAGCACGGTCACAAAAATACAATAAAGGTTTTTTGTGACTAATATTTACAAAATATTAATTAAAATTTAACTAGAAGTTGTTGATTAGCCGATATTACTTATTCATTGCAGATTATAATTTAGTTGTGAATATGGGTTTAAAATTCCGAAACATTGAGGAATGATATAATAACTAAAATAATGAGGAATAACTATTAATTTAAAACAAAATTTAAACCTGTTTTTTTCGCTAAATATACCTTAAAAATAATGGAGATGGCATCCTGATAAAATTAATTAAGTTATCTAACTATGCTTATAACTTTATTAATGCTGAATATAACTCAACCGAAAGGGGAAAATGATTTAATGGTATTTCTATGTTAATCTGGCTTTCAAAAATGGAAATTATTTAAAATTAGCGAATAAGTATTTATTATACACTTCAGATCCCGTAACATATTAAATTTTCAAATAATGAAATTAATTTATGACAGTCAAAGCATTAATTTTTTTCCAATTTGTCTCAAGAAATTGTTTTTTATTTTTTCAGATCACTGGACGTGGCCACATTCCTAAATCATACTGCAATCACCTGCTTTCTCAATGGTTCCTTTCGTCAGAACAGCTTTGTCAGAAGCGAAATTGAATCTACAGTTGACTGGAAGATTTTTTTTTTAAGGTGAATTAACTTTTAACTTGTGTATTATATCTATCTATAACATTTAACGACTTAAATAATATTTGGAAATTTGTTTCTTCCTCTGAAGATCATATGTCTAATAAGGAATGGTTTATATTCGTCAAAATCCAAATCCGCAAGGTCAACCTTAACCATAACTCAATCCTTCCACTTACGTTTCTGTCTACCCCTTTGACGTTACCTATCGGTTCAGCGCTAATCAACTTTTTACAGATTCGTTTATTATCAAACCCAACAACTTTACACGCCCATCAGGCCCCTTTACAACACCCACACAAAAAATCAGGCCTATAAATGTTTTTAAAATTCACCTATTTTTTCTGATATAAGATTTTTTTTTCCTTTTTTATAAATATTGCTAAAACTTAACATTGATTTGTGCAATTCAACTTAACCATTAAATTAATCATTACATATATATCTTAAATATTAGACAGACCGGACAAGGATGCGATGCAAGAGAGATGCGTTAGACTCACTTTAAGCGTGCAAAAAAACGATTCGTCTCCCATCTTTCACGTCCGTAGACGGGTCTTCGAGCTATCTCCAAGGAAACGTCAGTATACCCTCATGTTCAGTTCTTCATCAGATAGTGATGATGAGAATGTATCATTATGTTACCACTACGCCATACTGTCAAGGAGATCACAGAAACATCGGAGATCATGAATTCACTCCTACCTGGAAACGAACCGGCATAGCAGGATCTTCATCGCAGCAAAGCAGTTAAGCCAGACTTCGAGTTTTCGGCATTTTATAGGATGACATAATCGTCGTATTTTCATTTAGGAGAACTTCTGAAGCCTCCATCGAGCAAGCGAAACGAGCAGTCGTTGAAGTTGAGTACTGCACTCCACAACGCTTGAAACGCATCTACTACGAGACGAATCCGCTTCTAATTGCTCTTGACGATTGGTTGACGTCCCGTTAGCGGTCTCTCTGTCATTTACCTAGGTTGTGACGAGCAAGCGTGCTAACTATCGCTTCGATATGAATCGGATCTGAGTTTAATGGACTTGCAATTTGAAAATACGAACAAATTTATTTAAACATCTTATCTCCATTCACAGTGGCCATAAGAGATTCGTTTTATATAGAAAAACTTAATCAGCTCACTTTCACCCACATCTATTATTTATAGACATTAGTTTTAAGTGCAATTCACGAGCGTAGAAAGTTTAATTGGAGTCCTGAAAGTTGAGGTAGATAACAGCGAGTTTAATACATTACAAAATCATGAGAAATTATCATTTTTCGGCATGTCACATAGGGTAGGTCCTAAGCTTTCGACCCCCATATTTCTGCACTCCTATTGCTTCAAAAAGTACAGAGTTTTTCTAGTTTTCAATCATATATTCTTACAGGTGTTTTGGTATGATTATAATATTGCAAGAGGATGCAATTTTTTTACATATTGTTAATGTAAACTTTTATCTTACGATTATTGTAAGAACTCTACGTACTTTATATGCTGAACAAAATGGCAGAATTAGTTTTTTTTTTTTTATGTTTTTTACTGAAGTATAAAAGAGATGAGTTAGAAATCTCTGACCATCTCCCGACTCATTTCACTTTCTATATCCTTACATTCTTCCATCTTTTATCAATGTTTTAAGCATTAAAGTAGGCTTTATGTTTTAAGGCTGAAAAAAAAAGTAGTTACACTAAGACACACAAAAATGTTACGATTCTCAAACTCAAATTACCATAGCCATCGTAAGCCAACGACATCTGTCCAACAGTATCCTTTAAAAAAATTGTCACTTATTCCTGTCCAACAGACCTATTAACTGGAATTTCGTTTGGGCAAGTGACTAATTTGGCACCCTCGTAAAATACACAAATGAGTTTTAGGGCTCCACTGAACTATTAAATTTTTACACTATCTAATTCTTAAAATATTAAATTCTTCGTAAAATTCTAAATGCTTCTGATTTTATCACAAAGAAAATATTCAATAATGACCTTAATGCACCATATTTTGCAGATTTGGCATGATATACTTTAATAGGTTTCGTACCAACACTAGTTTCAAATCTTTTCTAATCTTGCTTTTCTATCGATTCCCGATTATTCTCCGAGGGATCTGAAAAGAAGATGGCGTCGTGACCTTCAACTGTCATTGGGGTTGTTTCACAAGTCTTGTAAATAGCACATTTAATAATTGTATTTTTTTTTTAATAAATAGTTTATTTTTTTAATATTACTATAAAACAGAAGATATTTTTTAAAATGTTTATGAATTTTTTTTTTTTTGTGGTGGAATCATCTTTCCGTGCCTTATCTATCATAACAAGGATCCGATCATTGTCAGCATAATGGCCACTTAGCCTTGATGTAGCGATATCTGTTAGTTTTCGAAATTGCTTCGAACGGCGTCAAACTTTTAATTCCTTACCTAACTTGTGCAGAATACTGTCCTTTTTTTTTTCTTTTTTTTTACTTATTTTGTATTATTAAATATTGGTGTTTAATTTTTTTTTTGTTTTGCCCTGAGGTATAGATATTTTTTTTTCTCTTTTTCCTTCCATAGTTACCCAATGGGAGGGTCGTGTAATAATAAAAAAAGTTAACAGGTTCGATGCAACAGACATACTACGTGTATAGTAATGTTTTAGTTAGAATTAGATAAGTTTAATAATTATTGAAAAATATAAAAATAGATAACTACATCCTAGACCAATCGTGAGAGGCGTTACATCTTCTAAAAGAACATTAAGTCTACTTTTATTCCGAAGGAAAGATTTGTTCAAACTGCTCTTCTGTAAAGTCAGGGAAATGTGACATAGTGTTCTTATACCTCCGAGGTAAAGAATCGTCAGCCAAAATACAATTTTAAGAAATACTTAATTCACACTTAATTAATTGAGATTATTTAAACTACTTTCTGATAATTCTCTATCTAGCCATTTTTTAATTAATACCGAATTATTTTTACTTTTTTATAAATCATACAGTAAAAAATTTTAAGTCGATTACTGCAACTTTAAATATGCATCCTTAATCTATAAATATGTATTCTGAATACGGAATTCAGGATCCAGAGGTGCTATTTGGAATTTTCAAAAACAGATGAGTTGATCATCAGGAAAAAAATTCATTTTATAACTAGGCAACGCATCAGCTATCCAAATAGATCATTTTTATGTTCTAATTACATAAATTTTAAAAATGGTTGTAAAATGACTTTTACGTTTTTCTCAATACAGCTAAATTCTAAAATTCTCCCAAGATATATAATAAAAATTAGATGTTTTAAAATTTCCTTAAAATTTTGAAATTGAACATTTTTAGTAGAATTCATTGGTAAAGTCGATATGAAATACATCGATTTTGGCATATGGAAAGAATAATATACCCGAACAGATAATTCAGTAAGTCACCAATTTCCTTCCTCCCATAGAAAATCTCTACCTAATTGAAAGTCGTGATTATCTTTGCGAATATTTTTTAACTTTCGTTTTTAAAAATATTTGAGAATTTGCATATCTTTTAAATTTGCAATTTTTATTTTTAACTTTAACTGACGACAGATACGTATCGATATACGCAGACGATATCTAATGTCTTAACTGACGATGATTATGCCTAAAGGAGCTATTTAAACACCTCTTACATTAACTTAAATTTTATATTTATTTGGGAAAGGTATAATTGAAGTGTCTCAGACTTCATATATAACATCCCTTATTGCAATAAAATGTTAATAGTTGTACATTTATTAAACAAATTTAAAATATTATTTTTGTTTTTAACAGTAAAGATATGATGGTATAGTGTTGTTTAAAGAAGAACATCGCCTTTTTGCTTGACTTAAGGGCTCCGAAAAAAAAAAAAAAAATCGAAAAAATTCAAAATAATTAAAAATATATCCCAAAGTATTTTTATTGAATCATTTAAATATTTTTTCAAATATATGAACTTTTCAAAAGTCGAAATATAGTCGATAATCGAATTGTCGTGGCGTCACAAATGACGCCCCAAGGAACCTATTAATTTAATTTCTACACTTTTATTATTATTATTTTATTTATCCCGACATAATAATGAGATAAATTACTTACATAAGAGTAGAAATGATAAGATACCCGCCTTCATGTTGCCGGGTCAGTTTGAGCTGGGGAACTGGAATGAATGGTCAAATCTTAAATGACGAGGTGGGGGTGCCTCGACCTTAGGGCGAATTTTATCACTTTCAGCTCGCCAACAATTTCACCAAAAATTTACTCGAGAGGAGAACTATTATCGATAGTGTTTTCAAAAATAATTGTTTTTATTTATGATGTTTATGGCCTCATATGATAATCTCTTAACTGACTTTTTTTGGCCGTAATTTATTTTAAGCCTCTTATACGACAGCTCAGTGGCTTAAAAATTGGCAGAAATCCTCTAAATAAGTTTAAAATGATTTGAGCCAAATTTGTAAACCACAGAGCTATCAGATAACAGGTATAAATTTTTAAAAAAATTTCACCAAAGAAATCAGATACGATGTTATCATGTTAGCCCATCGATATATTACTTAAAGAAAGTGTAAACAATTGATTGTAAAAAAAAACAAAAAAACAAGCAATAAACAAAAGTAAAAACATAATTATTTATTCTTCCAAACAGTTCAAAACAAAACTCAATTTATCATAAGGGTATATGCAACTTTAAAAATTATTAAATTTCTGTAAAATTTCCCTTATCTACTTGCTCATTCACCTATCATCACAACGTTTCGGAATTTTCTTGGCCTTTTTCAAGTGATCTTATCTTCACTTTTTCTTCTCTATTTAACGAATAATTATTTGTACATGGAAATTCCTATTTGTCATCCTAGTCAGCTGAATAAAATTATGTTATTTTGCCATTTACTAGCTGTGATCTGTTTGAATCACAAACCAGATAAATTTTTCTGAAATTTAATAATTTTAAAAATATTTATTTATTTTTTATTGTTAACTATGCGGCGTTTCAAGGATTTTATAAAAAATAATTCATAAATTAATCATTCTTCAAGACTTTCTTTCCCTATTTTTATTTTTTCTTAATGACTTAAATTATAATTCTTAAATAAAATACTTAAAATTTGAAATGATCCAAGAGCTGCAACAAAGGTTAAAAATACCAGACAGTATTTAGAAACAGTTTTGAAAAATTGTAATTATTTATCTGTAGTATGGCCAATAGATCACTAACTTGTTAGAACCACCTTGTGAACACCTGATGGTGGTCGCGTATCTACCATCTCACCAGTCAGAAGCAATGTCGCACAGTGCAACGAAGTTTAAAATTGTCTATCGTTTAATTTACTTCATCGGTAATATTATTGATAGATTGATCATACGTTATTACCGTATGTATAGGCCATACATTGGCCTTGGAACGAGACAGACCCATTATTAAGGGCTTTTTGATGTGTCCCGTCGGTTTCCTAATAGAGCAATTAATATGACGTTTTGAAATAATATGACGGTTTGAATATTTTTGGAACAAAGAAAGTGCAAGACCCTCAAGTGAAAGAAATCAACTGAACTGCTTGTACAAATTGCAACTTAGCTAGGTTGAAATGTAGTATTGAAAATTTTAAAACTTTGCGGTAATACATGCATGAATAATATGATCTAATTTATATGTTTTAATTTTACGTTCCTGATTTTCAGCAGTTTTATTATTTTATGAATTAGTTAAAACGGTTGTTTTGCCTTAAAATTTTGGGGCTCCCTCCTCCCCGGTAATTCGACTGTCTCGTTTTGGACCAAAACCAATGTTAAGTTTTAAAAAGCTGAGGCACTGGAAAACGAACTGTTGCATCCCCTGACCCTGCAGCAGGCCACATATAGGTAAACAACTTAAGGAAGAATCTTTTAGTGCGCATACGTTGTTTGCTTATACAGCAGAAGCATCCTCGTCTGCTCAGTTCTAAACGAAACGTAAAGATGAATTAAAATTATTTGATTCAAAGCCAACAAAATCTAACAAAAAAATCGAACTTCTAGAGCTCTATGAGTGTGCGTGTGTGTTTGTGTATATGTGTCGTAGCAAATCTCCCTCATGTACCCTACGGTCATCCAATGACCCTGGTTGGGGCAGGTGTAGCAAGTTGTAACAATTTAACGACAGAGCTAATTATTATTAGGCCTATTGATCGGATTTTGTGATCAATAAAATAAAATGTTAGTACGTCTGCCATTATATTTTGAGAGTGCATATAACAATTTATTGTTGCTAAAAAACTTTTTATGGCTCTAGATCAGAAAGAAATGAATTTTTGTATAAAATGGTTGAGCTGTTTTTCTATGATAAACAGACAAAATACGTAGGTTTTTTTAATCCTCCTCAATTTTGTTTTATGGTGACGGATGTTTAGTTGAATTGATTAAAACGTTCTCGCGGCTCAAAGAAATTTTAAATCAGTTCTATCTCTTTCTAGTGAAAAAGAACTAAAAAAGCCTAACAGACAGATAAGTTTTATCTGTGTTATTTTATTCATAAAATTATACGCTCGATTCGGTTTTCAATAGTTTATGTGATATGTTAGGTCTTATCTTTAAGTAAATGATTACGTATAAGGTTATGTAAGACTAAGTATGAGAAAATTGCATCTAATTAGGGATTGATAAATTATTTACCACTTCTATAAATTTGTTTTATTGAAAACTAGTTTCGAATGTTATACATTCATCCTCAGTTCTAAAAGCACACAAAAAATTCAAAAATAAGCAATTCAAAATATAGTTTGGTATTATTATACATATTAAATTAGATTAATATAAATCAGTATTATAAAACATTTATGAATTTAATTAAGATAAGAAATCAAATATATAATTATGCATTATTAATATATAATTATGTCTTAATTAAATTCATAATTCATAAATGTTTTATAATAATGATTTATATTAATCTAATTTAATATGTATAATAATACCAAATTATATTTTGAATTGCTTATTTTTGAATTTTTTGTGTGATTTTAGAACTGAGGATGAATACATTCGAAATTAGTTTTCAACAAAACAAATTTATAGAAGTGGCAAATAATTTATCAATCCCTAATTAGATTGATCCTTCTATACCATCATGCGGATGTCAACTTAAAATTTGCAACTGTTTTTTATTTTAAACTGTATTTCCCGCATATAATTATAACCCTTATGGCTCGTGTTGGTACGAGAAAGCCCTTGCACCGTCATCAAGGAGTGTGCTAAGGGTCACCTGCGTACAGCTCCAAAGATTCACACATACAACGATCCAGGCATTATAGCTATCTGTGGCGATATCTAAAATAGATGTCTCCCAAAAAGCCAATGCTTAGCTGTTATCATGCATCATAACTACGTGATAAAAAGCAAAATAACTTATGCCAACAATAGCATAGATTAAAATTATAGATATTATTTTGACAACTATCCATAGAGAAGTGAGCATGTAAGGATCATGTATCTTAAATATCAGGTTGTTCAATCTTCATCTTTTAAAGTAATTTTTCTACTCCCATCTATGGGCATGCGCACGTGGAGTGCCACAGGGAAACCGGCACCTGCTGTCTCAAAAAAAAAACATATAAAACAGCAGTAGAAAAAAAGTTCAAAGATTAAACTTTAAAAAAAATCTTGCTTAGAACAAAAATTTCAACTAAAACTTTTTTATAGCTCAAGAGCCTTAAATTTTTGAATTAATTTAAACTCGAAAATTATTTTAAATACATTTAGAGGGCATAATCGAGCTCACTCTCCCTTTCACGTTATTTACTTATTTAGGTTTTTTTTAAAGAAAATAAATGATATCTTAATAGATAAAATTCTAAAATATTGTACTGGGTTAAAAGGTTTTTTGGGTATATATAATAGCGTTCAAAATCAAATTTGAGACTTTTCCCCAAACAAAATCAAACCTCCCGGTAAGGATAGGCCAGCCACCTTTATGAAAAAGAAAGATGGACGCCCATAAAATTTAAGTTATTTCATTTTACCTTAGTTTCACAGGTACTGTAATTGCAATTATTTTCTACCTATCATATGCACCAAATCATTATATAATATATTACAGAAGCCTCCTCACTTATAATAGGATACTGAAATATAAAATGGATATTGATTACAGAGATATGGCTGACTAAGGAACCCAGTTTTTGCTGCCCACGTAGAACGAGGCAGATCAGCGATAAATTATTACCATGGCGACCTTAGCTTATACCTCACCTTACCTTTTACCTCTCTCTCTACAATTTCTCACCCTAATCACCCGATAATAAATCGAGAAAAAAATCGAACAAATTTCGATTTTACATTGCGAGATTTGTCTTTAATTGGTGCGTTATGCAGAAATAATGTTCCTAAATAAATTTTACCACATCAATAATTTAGCCTCGCAATTCTTTGTAATTTTCAACTAAACCTGTGTTTTGAGGATTTTTTTAAAACGGATTGGTGGATTACCGGCATCGGATTGTTTTGGGTACTAACAACTATAGAAAAAAAAATATAAATTACACATAATTGCCGTGTGATTGTTTTTTGGTTTTTTACAAACATACTGAGATTTTGTTGACCTTTGATAAAATCTAGAAGATGGTTGGGTATGCGTAGATTGTTTACTCTTTATGTGTGACAACGTATGGGCCTACATTGTAGACCTTATTAAAGGCAATAAAAACAAGATAAGAAAACAATTAAACATACTGCTTAGATATGATAAGAATTAAATATTATGTAAATATGACAAAACTAAAAAAAAATATAAATAAAAATCATAATCGTAAATAAGTTACATAAACTAAATAAAGTTGAAATCATAATTTATAATAACATGTAATGAAAAGAGGTAGGAAGTGGAGGAGATTAAAGATATGAATGAAAACAATAAAGCAACTAATCATCAAATAAAAACAGTAAAGAGAAATTCTTTTCTGTTGTACTTCTCTTTACTATTTCCTTATATATATATTCCTTTTGTTGCTGCTGTTTTTATTTTATGTTATTTTTTTACTATGTTAACTTGCTTTATTCTTCTCATTTATATTTCAATCCAATACAACGACAGGTACTTACATTATAGAAGGAGGGTCTCCCGACACTCCCACAGAATAAATCTACGGCTAATATAACAGAAAAAACCCAACAATTTTAAATGATTAGAAAATTTATTAGCTTAACTATGCCTATTTAATATATTTTATTTTAAATAATATTTAAAATATACATTACATAGTTTTTATTGTTAATTCATTAACTTATTCCATTGTAATATATTGCTTTCTGTTATTTATTTGTAAGTACTGTATTGTTTTTTAAATTTATATGTGAGTAACACTATCTCAAAACTAAATTTTTTGTAATATATAGTTCTGATACGATTATGTTTTCAATTTATAAGTTAAGAGATAGCATTTGTAGCTTTATATATTATATAATTTATAATATAAATCTATTTATAAATAATTGAAATATTCGTCTTTTAACAAAGGATGGTTTTAAAAAACATATGGCGATTTCTCGCAACTTTGGAGTATTTTTTATCATGCGTACTTCCACTAACTTGGAGGTGAACTATAAGGCAAATGTAAAAATTGAAAAATAAGGGGTTTTAAACGTCGAAAATATAATATTACCGGGATATAATTCAGCTATTAGAAAGGAGAAGGCCATCGGCTGAAGAAAGTACAAGAAGTCCTTTCTTACTTGGGTGAGAGGGAGCCTGGAGCCTCTCACATCCTTTGAACCGGATCACAACCTCAATAGGATCTATTTCATCCCATAGAAGGGCAGGCCTTACTCCAAGTAAGGATGACGTGCTGACATCTGTATTTTTGAAGCATCGATGCTTTCATTAGAACTATCGATGTTTTTAAACCGATGTATCGGAAACATGTTTTTAAATATATGTGTATTTTTATATTTCCAAGATTTTTTCATCCAAGATTTGAAGTAACAATAGATTGGTTTCTAAATTTAAGATACACATAAAACTAAAGTCCAAGCAATTCTGAAAAGAATGAAACTTTTTTGTGCTTTCTAGGACAAATAGTTTTGGAGCAATAACCTTTTTAATGATTAAAAACGTGTCAAAAAATTTCTTTTTATTTGTTTTCTTTAATTTATAACTCAAAAAATTAAAAATGAGAAAAATGTGAAACTTAAAATTGTCAGCTATATTAATGCATAGAACAAAAGTTTCACTCATTTTGAAAAACCTTGAGTCTAAAATTATGTTTTTATCGGTTGATTTGGTGTGGAATGATCGGGTCAGCAATCAGGTTATGTATAAAATAATGCGGTGCTTGGTGGATAATCTTGGTCAGGTTATTGTGCCTAATAAGGAATTATTTGCCTGCCACAGGTGCTGGATGTCCACTGGATGAGCAGTACAGACTCAATTTCAGTTTTTCTTCAAATCTTTTCAATTTATAATTACAAAACCTCTATTCTCCCTGCTGCTTTTTACGGGAGCGAGACTTTCTTTGCGTTAAAAGAACAACTTCTGAAGGTCTTCGAAAATATAATATTTGAACCGAATAAAGATAGAGAATTTAAGAGGCTATGCAACACGAAAGTTTAGTATACAGAACACGATTGTGAGCTGTAAAATATAACTGAATGGTTGAAATGGGCATGTAAAGTTGTTGGACTTACCCTGGCGAACTTTATTATATTATATTATAAATTTTATTATATAATCTAATAAGTTAATTAGAGTTGAACCGACTGATAAACGCAAAGGGGTATGCGAAGGCGTAGGTTGGAGGCTGACCTTGCTGGTTTTAACGACGGTCGATGGACGGAGGTACGTGGGCAGCTATTTTTGGGGGTATCCACACCGAACCTTCGGGTCCCCTAAGCCTTTTATAATTATTTGCTGAGGACTAGGGAATTAGTTTACTGAATTGGTTTTTATTTATTATTTAGTTAACGTGGATGAAAGAAATACAACAGTTTTAGGTTGTATAATCATGTGCTCTACAATAATTTGACTGCCTTATTAAACACACCACGATACAATAAAGATGTATCTAATACAAAATTGTTTAGATCATAGTTGAGAGTTCGTATATAATAAAATATTTAGTTAAATTCGTAAATTATTCCAAACTTTTTAGTTTATTATTTTTAATAATAGACCTTTATAATCGAACAAAAAAAAAAATAATCTCTCTAAAAACTTGAAGTTTTGCGTTTCGAGATACGAAGAATCCAAAAATCGTATACGAAAAAAAATCCGTCCGTCCGTCACCTCAGCATGGTCATCGGAACCCTCAACATTAGCACCATCAGCTATTTGTTCCGGAATAGAGGTTCCCTACCTCTGTATCTATAAATCAGAAATTTTTGAAGATGAAGAAAATATATAGGGTTTTAAAATTATTATACCAAAAGCTTTAAAAAAAAAAAAAGAGCTTAATTGTAAATTATATAGTCATATGAAAATTATAAGTATAGTTTAATAATTTGGCGCATTTTTCATTCATCATTAGTTAGGCTTTTCTTTATCCTCTCACGAGTTCGGCTGGTAAATACAAAGTATTTTATTACTTTTCAGTCGTATTTTCCCTAAAAATAATAGACCTGCGATCTGTATCGAAGCTCATCGGAGGGGGTCAAGGGTGCATTTAAACCCGTTTCATAACCCCTAGAACATGTATTTATACATGTATGTATGTATATATATATATATATATATATATATATATATATATATATATATATATATATATATATATATATATATACATATATATATATGAAATAAATGAATAAATTCTCCTACATTAGGGCAGTTATGACAGCTTCCTTTGGATCAATGAGCTAAAATTCGGTACGTATCATTGTTTTCAAGGCAGAACAATGCCATGGAAGAGGGAGTGAATTTGAGTAAAAATTTCTGCATGTCAACAGTTTTTTTCGCAGTTTCTAAGGTTTGCGCACCTCTTCACGCCCTTCTAATTGGGTTAAAGGATTGAAAATTTATATGTGAATTGAGTTGGTGTCAGAGAAGTGCTCTTGGGAGTCTCAACCGTTTTCTCTCACTCTCGCCATTTTGATATTTTCAATTTTGTATTTTAGTTACTACTTATTAAAGATAATTTAAAGTAAGACCTTAGTGACGGAGTTCTACTGGTCGTGATTTTATCATTATTGTTTGATTTAATCGTCATTGAAAATAAAATTAATGGATAAAATTAGTGAAGCTAATTTTGTAGATCATTTAATTAAAAAAATATTCTTTGAATGATATTTGACTCAAATAAATTACCGCCATTCAATAGATACTTTTTGTTTTAATTAATCACTGCTTCAACCCAACACAGATTGTATTTAGTTGTGACCGTTAATTTTGCTGCGTAGGTCTAATTTGTTCCCTTTTAAATGCGTGAGACACACTCATTTGTCGAATTCTGAGCCAAATATCGATCGCTTTGCTTGGAAATAAATTAGCGATGTTGATACAGAACTAATTTTACGATAATACAAGGAGATTTTAGATAAAGAAATAAGAAATATGGAGGACAGGGCGTAGCCGGGTTGAAGGTAAGCCGGGCTCCGGCAAACTGGGGCAAGAGTTGACTTTAGCGCCCCGCGATCTCCCGATCAAGGCGATCCCAGCAGATCCTTCCCCAGCGATAACCCTCGGGTCATGTCGTCCACTATTATATTATATTGTCATTTATCAATAGCAGTCAAGCTCTGTCTCTTGTATTGGAGTAGACAATTGACATCTGTCTGCTCAGGCTTATTAGGTCCATATCGAGAGGGAGATAGATCGATAGCTGGTTGGCTATAAATTATATTGATAATACAATCGAAAAGGATTCATTCACACAGGTTGTTTTCGTTCTTAATAGCTGACGCATGGAATCAATTATACAGTTCAAAAAATATAGGTAATTAAAGAAAAAATAGTTGTTGTTTTTTCTAAAGATCTCTTTGTTAACAATTAGGTTCATTCATTGTTTCAAATATTTTTGTTTCAGCGAAAACATACCGTAATTACCGCTGTGAAACCTCCGATGTCAAAGTTGGGCATTAATTAATTACATGAGTATTTAATTACATGAGCAAAAGTAGACTATAATTTCGATAAGAAAATTGTTAAATAGTCCAAAACATTAAAATTAGTGGTTTTAAAGAACTGATTAAGTTCGCGTAAAATGAGGTAAGGCTGTATTTTACAGTTTCTTTAACTGGGTACGTTGTTAATACTTTTGTCAAAACAGCTTTGACTTAAGTAATTAAATGACTGTTGTATTTCTTTTGAAAGAACAATTCAGGCCCGCCACCAGAGGGGGCAAAATTCCCGTGGTCCGGGCTTCCTGAGGCAAGATTCAAATCAGAGTCTAGGCCAGCAAGAACATTGATATTTTATTCGATTATGTAAAATTTACATTAAAAAAAAGCAAGTTGTATATATAAAAATGTTCAAGCTCTACTATAATTACATTGTTACTATATTTATGAACACTTTACTTACGTAATTATTGTGAAATTTTTCTATCATTATTAAGTAATTTTGTAAAAAATAAAAATTGTATTTTATGAAAAGCAATAAACCTGTTATCATTATGAAGTAGTAGCAAGTTTCTTTTTTATAGAACCTTAATCCATACATAAATATTATAAACAAAAATGAAATATTGAGAAGAAGGGGTCCGCCCCTCTGTATTATTTTGCCTCAGGACCTAGCTCATCTGACGGCGGCCTAGGAACAATGTAGTTATCTTTCACTTAATTACTAATTCAATCAGATTAATCAATTACAATTATAATAATATACGATAATATTCCTAATGAGGAGCTTCTTGCATCAAAAGGAAGCACATACATAAATATGCTTCTTTGTCGGTATTGCGATACACATATAGATATACAAAGCAAATGAAACATGAGAAATATGGAAATTTAGGCTGTGATATGCCATTCTCCCCATTTTAAAAGACTGCTTCTTGCAATTTTCATGTGTTATCAAATAAAATATATTTTTATTTTAAGTAATGCCGTTTATTTCCCCTTTTAATTTAGTTATCAGACATTTTCAGCTAACATGGTTTGGCCAGAACAATGGTAATATGACAATAAAATGAATATCAGAAAAATTCGATTTAATACAGTTTACTTCTAACGTTTAGAATTAATAACAATGCTTAGTGTAGCTATCTAAATAAATTAGAAATTATTTAAGATTCAATAACTTATCTCTGCCATTTCAAAAGATAAAATGTAAAACTCCTTAACGAGCGTGGGTTCAATAAAAATATATTATTTTTTATCAATGTCCGAAGGAAACCAGTTATTTCAAATCACTGCAAGTCTGTGATAACCTTATGGTTAGGAAATCCAATCCAAAGAGACCAAATCGGAATAACCTCCCACCGAGATGCAATTTAACCGATAATTATAAGGTCTTATACAAAGGCTTTATGGCATGGCAACAGCGTTCGCGAAGTGTGGATTCGAAAATATATTTGAGTTTTGTTGGATTTAGTAAGCTCATGAATAGAAATTGCGTATCTGAACACCTTGACATTTCATCCTCTCATCTCCAAACGGGCGTTAGGGCAGCTGATGCCACTTTGTCGAACATGCAGACGTTTTCAAGGTCACAATGGCTGGATCTCCAACTAAAAAAGTTTTTTGTTTTAACATTCTTTGTTGGTTTTTCTTTTATTTGTACGTAAGTGAGATGTAATTATTATTTTCGATGCATAAGATAGGTTATCAACTGCGAGGGTCTTCACACAATCCTTCATCACAATCACAAAATCAATCTACACTCCGGTGTAAACTCAATTTTTTCGGGATGGAGTGTGAGGGATTTAATAAGAACAAAGCAAATAATCACCTAAATGTCTATAATCACCAAATCGACAGAAAATTTAAAGCATGAAAATTGGAAAAAAAAATAATTGTTAAAAATTACTAAAAATATTCGTACATTTCGGGGAGATATATCCCCAAATATATCCCCCTTCCTTTACGTACGCCACTGCTCAAGAATATTCTCAACATATTTTTTTTGAAAATCGACTTATTAATATAAATCTAAAACTTAATAGAAAATTCCACAACACCAAATCCTACAAGAATAGGCTAGGTGCAGTTAAAATATGTAACTATTTTTGATTTTGGTTTTCGGTTAAACCCTTTTAGTACAGACCGAAAGTATCGTTTTATTTTATAAGTCATCCTTCTGGAAAGGATCAATTACAGTTCTGAAATTTTGCAAACATTACCTTACAATTATTCCTCCAAAAATCATTCAGAATGCTCCTTTGCATATTAGAACATAAATATATTATGCCCAATTTCTTGAATGGAAAATTTTCCAACAAATGTCCTCCATGAGGGAATGAATGTTGGATTTAAAAAGTGCTTTTAATTAGTAATGGAACTTTTTACGGGTATGGCATTGACAGGTTCTATGGGTCTGTCTACTACAGATTCTATGGGTCTATCTTCGAATCTTTTGGGTTTATTACCCTAAACGATTTGAGGCGGTAGAAAGACAAACTCTAATAAGGAAAGCTTTTCAAAAAAATGTGTACGCCTCGGTAATATCAGTAAGAAGCATTCGTTTTTGCTTCGTCTTACCTTTTTTAACTATGCAGTCTTTTTTCTCTAGGTAGCATCTTGAATGTAGTCCCCTTAAAAAAAAAATGGATTACGCCCTTCTGAATTGCCTCTATTATTATACTTCTGAGGCGGCTCACGTTTAAGAGGTGAGGGAAAAAAAACTCTAGTTTTTTTTAAAATTACTTCATAAATTTTGCTCGAATTGCTCTTACAAGAAAAATTAAAAAAAAAATACTGACCTTTTTAATCAGAGCGAGGGAATGAACCACAATAAAAATACGGAGTCATCTCGAAACGAATGAAAATAGGTAGCACCTCAGGACCGCACTAAACACATAAGGGCACGCATTTTTTTTAATGCCCGTTCATTAACTTGCAAGCAGCGAGAAATATGATCCTCATTTAGTGATTAATAGTCATTAAGTCTCCGCTAGAACACAAATTACGACCTGGTAAGGGAATGAAAAAAAACTCTGGGACACTTTTATTACGATGCCTTCCGTTTTACGGTATCTTTAAAATTCCAAAATGAAGAGTTTTAAAATCTTCTAACCATAACTTATCAGCCCCGATAATAATACAACGAAATAATTATTCATTGTGCCTTTGTGATTTTTTTAATTTTCAAAGCGTGGTTTGGGATAGAGTGAGGGAATGAAAGATTTTATATATATTTTTTTCTCTTAAATCATTATAATGGCGTCTATTGTTGCTAAAAATTATTACTCTACTAATCATACCTTTATTTATAAATACCAAAAATCTGACATGCCCCATAGCCGAGAAAGCCATAAAAATAAGGGGACCAAGGATTCGCCCTTTGTAGGACAATAACACTTATATTTATTTATATTAATTTATTTTGAGGTTAAGTTCTCCCACAGTACGAATATTAAGCCATCACATACTTCTTATATATCATATGTAATATAATAATAATATTATAATAAAATAATATAATATATTTCAATACTATTGAAAGTTCATAATACAGAAAGTTATTAAATTTAATATATAGTAAATTGTTCAGTAGTCATTTGAAAGGCAATTAAATTATCTACAGAAAAAAAAACATACAAAATATTAAAAAAGAGATACAGCATATTAAACTTTTTATTACTTTCCTTACCCTCTTGGTGAGAAAGGTATTTTAACCAGGCCGAATTTTCTATGTGCAATTTTCAACGGATAATTCCAGTTTTCAAATACAAGCAAGCAATTTTTGTGTAGAGCTTTGCACCAAAATTGTTAAGGAAATTGGATACACTAGTTATTTATTTACTTCTCTTTGAGATACTCGAGACTTTGTTTTAATATCCTCCAATTATATTCTTATTAGTAAATAACTATAATATCACTTCTCTATATATAATACGGAAGTATAGATCCCTTTTCCGACTCTCAGGAGCGATGGAATTTGACGAATAAGGTGTTAAAAGAAAGGGAATTTCACGAAGAAGTGACGAATCCTAATTTTCATTGTTAAATTCTTATTAGGGCTTAAATAAAAGTAATGGAAAAAATGGGAGGTTTCTGTGAATGATAGGGAAGATTATATATTGCTTCCAGTGTCTAAACTTAAATCACTGTTAAATATGAATACTATACATAGAAAATGATATAGCTGAGTCTTATTGCTTTACTGTTAAACTGAAGGGATGTTTTTCCAATAGGGCAAGTTAATTACTTATTAAGTAAACTGTTACTTCAACATAGTCATTATAAACTTTCTAGGTTCAACTATTGTGTATTTTAATAAACTTTGTAGGCAATATTAGGTATACTGTTTATAGGAATAAACATGATTCCTAATATCGTTCATACTTCTACTTCATTAGGGATTTGAAGAAGGGTAGATATCTAATGCGAGAGTTCGCGCTCGGGTATATTAGTTTTTTTCATATTTTGAAAACGCCGTTAATGTTAAACTGGCTTAATTAATGTTTTTCAATTCCAGAGTTATTTTTTTTATTATTATAATTTTTTTTTTTTGTTGAGGAGTAAAGGTTACAAAAGGAAACAAGTCGATTTCCACTATATATATATTATTAATATTCTTATTAATATTATTAATATTATTAATATTAATAATATTATTAATATTAATATTCCACTATATATATATATATATATATATATATATATATATATATATATATATATATATATATATATATATATATTATATAATTCCATACATTATTATAAAAAACCAAATTTACGTTTGCGAAATATATCAGGTCAATCGTTAAAACAGTTATGCTTCTTAATTTAGAGACCTTGCTGCTACAGCGATTAAAGGTAATTTGGAGTTCCGAATAACGAAGGATTCTGTTGCCATGTTTGGTTAATGTTCACTGACCCTCATTACTCATTCATGGGCGTGTTTCTATTGGAAAGATTACTTAAGGGAGAAAAATATAATTTATTTAAATTGGAACATGACGTACAATAAATGTAGGTATTATCTTTTTATAATGGAATCTATTTACCAGTGTAGCAGTATGGGCGAGGGGCAGATAAGTCAAGTTCTCGGCCTTGCTCCAATTACTTGTTTTCCACCCGAAACTGGGTCTGGTCTTGGCGCCGCTCTGTAGGTCGCAAGGCGTTATTGCAGGATATGGGGCTGCTGTCTGTCGTTGAATACTATACATCAGTTCTGGATTATTCTCTCTAATGAAGTATTTATACACTGGTACAATATTTGGATATTATTGGATTCCAAACCATTCCAAAACTAAAACTTGAGTCCAGTAGCCTAAGATCGAACACGCCCCGGGGCGAACATCCAGAGAACGCCACTAGTCAATTCATAAAGAGGGATACCGTCAAATGATGCCGGGGCGTACCTAGGAATTTAGGGACCCCTGTACAAGGACGCAAATTGGCTCCTCCCTCCCTCCCTCGAGTAACTGATAAAACATACATTTCTGAAGCCTCAGATGCTCAAAACAATAAGATGCTCGATTTATGCATTCTATTCTCTGTATACTAAAATTACCATTTATTCAAAGAAGATATTTTATATTTTTGACTATACATTCGATGTAACTATTAATACAGTTACCAGATTAAATGGAAATAAGTATATAAATTGGGAAATATCAGAAGCACAATCTAGGACAATAACGATTATATTTATTTATATTAATTTATTTTGAGGTTAAGTTCTCCCACAACTTATACCTAATAAGGTCATAGGAATTATAAAGATAATGAAAGAAACAGGAATCTAATAGTTATTTTATATAACTACTTTAATTCCATAAATTAATAGAGAAAATATAAGCATATGTTGCTTATGATTAATTGATTACACGAACTTGCAGGGTAGTCTAATTAACTTTTGGCATTGCAAAATCGTGTAGACCATATCGTCGGGTTGGAGGTAAAAATGATCAACTGACATTTTGGGAAGATAAGTTTTATAGTTATCTGCCTTTGTCTGAATCAAATTTACGCATCAGTATTGAAAAAAATGTGAAATAATCAATAACTATTAGTTAATTATTAATCATTTCAAAAAAATCCCAATACTGAAGCGTAAATTTGATTCAGACACAGGCAGATAACTATAAATCTCATCTTCCCAAAAATGTCAGTTGGTCACTTACTTTTACCTCCAATCCGACCAGTTTAGACAGCTTAAATGACATTTTTCTAGATCTGTTTTTTTCAATGCCCCGGTTGCCCCAGCATAGTTATGCCTCTGGATAAGAGTTGGATAGATTTGTCTAATCAACACTTCAGACTCGGGCACACAGAACGCGATCTGTCGCGACGATCTGCGATATCTCTAAATCGCTCTAGCTATATAGAAATGGATCGCTGCCGGGCTCGATCAAGACTGGCAAGCTGCGATAGATCTCCTTCTGTGTGACATATTTAGTGCAGTAAGTAGCAATATATCCTATCGCCAGCTCGCTGCGGGTTGAGATCGCAGATCGCACTCTGTGTGCCTGAGCCTTTATCGGGACTCCAGAAGCCCAGGCACGGGATTTTTAGTACTGAAGGTGCCTGAATTGGCGACGTAGATAGGCCAGTTGCAAAAGTGAACAAGTAACGATTATTCCAGGGTGTTACAAACTATTTCAAATATAAACATAATATCAGAGCTCAAATGAAAACATTTTATAAGCCACTTTTTCCTAAAAAAAACATTTTTTCACATTCTGGAGCCGCATTCGCTCATGTTTCTCTTTTTAATTTTCCCGTTTTAGTCTTTTTCTTTTAGTTTATAAGAAAACAACAGTGGCAATGGTATTAAGTCGAAAGCTACAGAAGGGCATGCTGCCAAAATATTATTTACAATCGACCATCTTGAAGAGACGAAAAAAGACAACTTTTTGCCATCTGACCACAAAATTATATAATTTGGCATATTACTATAAATGCCTACATCTATGTTTTCATTACCAATATCTTTTAATAATAACCTAATAATACTTATTTGTCCCTTTGGTTTATCTTTTTTCTCTCATTAAATAATATTTGCAGTTAGAACTGGATCAGGCTATTCCTTACCAACGCCTTCTAACTGTAATAATCTAGGAATGGGATATCGTTATCGATATTTTTGAAATCTGTATTTTTCTTCATTAATCCGATATTCTGGCATTGATTCCGATATTCCTCTTCCATCACATCGAAAATTGGAACGTTATTAAATTTTATTGCATTAAAATTTCTTTCATTACGCAAAATGTTCCATATGTTACTGATTTGATCAAAAATAGATACCTATCCTTCCATTTCTCTATAACCATAAACTAATTAACTGGCCAATGAAGAGCTAGCAATGAGTAAGTAGTTCATTCAACATAAAAAAATAATAATAAAAAAAAATAAATGCATTTTCAAGTAAATCATGATTTAAATTCCAGATGATTGATTTTATTTAATAAAATACCTCATTATGAATCATCTCTTGTAGTTCAGTAGGATGGCAAGCAAACATGAGTTTTAATATAAATTTATTTATTTTATACATTACTATGTAAAACATTTGCTAAAAAAATCTAGTTTAAACACCGTCTATATAATAAAATCCTTAGATGCGTCCGGCCGTGTCCGTCATTTAGACACGCTAAATCCTCACAACAGTTCAGTATTGCTGGTATATCTTGCCCCATGTCTATTTCTAAATTATTTCAATAGAAGATTTATGAACATCTGGTAAAGAATATCTGTATACAACTTTATCATAGGAGGCGTATAATAGGAGGCATGAATAAATAAGGCTAAATAAATATGTTTTGCACTTTTTACCGGTCCTTAAGACGCTATCTCCTCCCCTCCTCCCATCCTAATTCGTAATAAAACTGCTACCTGACAGAGAATAGTTCTAAATAGACACATAAAATAACCTGAATTTAAATGCATCAAAAACGTAAATACCAAATGCAAACTAAGTACATAACAAAATTTCTTCCTGATATTAGAGAATAGTTCAATCATTTTGCATAGTAGCTTCCATAACATTCCATTAATAACTATTGAAAAATAATATATTAATACAACAACACGATGGCCTATGAAAGAGCGAAAAAACTCAAGTGTAACTTACTTCATAAACTTTTAATTACATCTTCGCCAGAGAAAAATAATCTTGAACGCCTTTTATTCGAAAACATTCATTAATGATCACTTAATATACTCAAACCAAAACAATACAAAAGAAATGTCTTATCAACTG
Organism: Rhaphigaster nebulosa; assembly: GCA_948150685.1. Classification (NCBI taxonomy): domain Eukaryota; kingdom Metazoa; phylum Arthropoda; class Insecta; order Hemiptera; family Pentatomidae; genus Rhaphigaster; species Rhaphigaster nebulosa. The sequence continues at coordinate 18,595,555 of OX411310.1, read as the reverse complement.
ACCCTGCCTCTAATCAGTGTTGCCATTATAGCTTACACATTATTAATTTCTAAGACTTCCCTCTCTCCCCCCCCCCCCCTCCCTATAGAAATTGATGGAAAATGTTTTGGGAATCAATAGTTGTACAACAGAAAAAATTGATAAAAGCTTAAAAACTTTGGCATCACCTAATTTAATTTAAAAATGGAATATCCATCATTATTCGGTTTTATTTATCTGCAATAATTAATGTTGGAATTCATTCTAAATAATTATGGAACCTATTATCTCATGTCTGTGTGTCAGTAGGCTCTATTTGCCAACCTCCAAACAAATACCTAGAGATTATTCTAATTTTTCTTCTTAGAATTTCAGTTAAATGTAAATATTTGACTTAAGGATATATTCTTCTCAATTTCATAGGAAGTCAGCAATTGTTTTATTAATTATTAAGCATAATTAGGCTTCCATCATAGTCCATTTATAAATTTCCTTCTTTTTACTGCATTTCAATGTTTCGGGGTTGTACCCCCTTAGTCAAAAATATTTTCATTATATTGCACTGTAGCAATTGCTCCTTAATTTTAATAGGTGACAAACTAATTTATTATATTATAGTGACAACAGGAGTATTAGTTAAATGATAAGAAAATATTTCTGACAATGGAGGTCAGTATCTTAAAACATTAAAATGCTGTAAAAAGAAGATAGTTAATCATATTTGTAAAGTAAGGTGACCATATTTTTCTGACCAAAATTTCAGAACGCTTTTGAATATTCTTTCTTTACCTCCCTCCCCCCCCACCATACCAAATGCCCTAACTGTAAAGTTTTTAAGGGGTGTATAAAAGATGGTGATTTTTAATATAAAAAAGAAATACTACATGTAGCACAGTTTGACATTGATATCAGTTCCAAGTAGACATTCCCTCTGAAATTTTTAAAAATTCATTTTTAAAATTGGATTATTAGACAAAATAATATTTTATGGACACCATAGACTTGCAGGACTACTTTCATCGATTTAATATATGCAGTAATTTCAATTTTTACTTTGAAAGGTCGGTTGATGGAATGAAAATATAATACGTAATGAAAATAAAGAAATATTAAAAGGAAATTGTTGTGATCACTAAAAATATAACCAGTATTTTAATATTGAACTTCCAGAATAGAGTAGAAATTATATAACATTTGTTTTTATTCCTACTTAAAATATTTATATTTTTATGGACACATTATTTGGAGAAATTCGAATAAATAATTTTTGCTAAATCTAAAAATTGGAACAAATGTTCGTCCCTAATGACCCTATAAAAAATTCAGGACACAGCCTAAGAAATCGAGGCTGGCCCAAAAAATTAGGGATGGATGTCACCTCAGCTGTAGTAGGATTGGCAAACTCAGTATTCATGTATATAGGATGTGAAATGGTATTACATGTTAATATCAAAGATATTTTAATATTTCTGATCCATCAATAGACTTCATTACAATCTTATAAAAAGAAATGTTAAACATGATAATCCAAATTATATACTCAAATAGGATATTAAAAGATGATGATGAGGTTTAAAAAAAAATTTATTAAAATTATTCATACAGTTTTGAAAATTTTTTCAAGTGAAATGCAGAAATTCACAACATCTAACATTCTACATCAGAAACAAAAAATTTATGATTGGAAAAACATAGTAAACTAAACATTTATTTAAACTTCACATTTTAAGTACTTTTAACTGAAATAATTTGACTAGTTTCTTAATCATTACAATATTTAACAAAATCAGTAATCATATATTTTGTAATTTCCAAAAAATAATAACAATAACACAGAGGAAATGAGTTTTATGGAATTATTGTGTAATTAATAGAAAAATACAGTATTTTTATTACTTAAACCAGATATTGAGTAATGAAACTGAACGCAAAAAAATAATTCATAATTCTGGACAAAAATGGATTCACATTTAAGTTCTAGTTTGACAAAGAGTTAAGAGTATTTATAATTAGTCTTTTTGTTTGAAGTAATTTGTTATGCAATTTAAGTATTCTTACATCTCGAAATATAGGTAACTAAAATCTATAACAAAATAACATACTATTCCATTGGAGGACATCTTCTTGTCATTAGATTCTTTACCAGTAATACTTTGAAAACTTAAAACATATTTACATATTTAGGTATTTACAATTTTTTACAATTGGACAAAACAGTAATGCTGATTAGTGGTTCAATGTAAAAAAATTAAACAAACAAACATTTTTTTAATGATTCATTTATATGGGCAAATGATGGACAAACTGTTATAAATGAACGACCCATAATTACATAACAATAATGTTTTTTAGATTTTTGCTGATTTGATGGTCACAAGGTCGTGTAAATTCTAATTTACATGTTATCAGAGTTTTCCTCCAAAAATTTTTACAAACAAAAACTTATTACAAAAAAAAAAAAGTTTTAATTTGAGATTGGATTAATTAAAGAGAACATCAAGATGCTTATATAAAATACTAACACTGAATAAACTAATATTTTATCAAAATTACGATAAAATACAAAATTTACAATACAAAAAGTATTTATCTGGTTAAACAATTTAACTAATTTGATGAATTTAAAGTATTATAAAAAAAGAAATATAACAGAATATAAATTCATTTTTGAATGCAAGAACAATCAATTTCAAAATTCTTTACTGTAAACAGCTATGTTAAGTCTAATAGGAAACTTTGAATATAAATAAAATTGGCTTTGTGAAGGTTATTGCTGATAAGTGTAAATAAATATATAATTTTTTTTATCAAAAATTAACATGGCCAGAGAAATGTTTATTTTAAATAATAAATAATTTAAAGAAGAAAAGTTGATAACAAGTTAATAATATTTTTTTTCTAATTTTAAGCAGGAAGCTTTAGGTTAAATAAGATTTATTATTTTAAGTTTTCTTTAAATGAATGTGATACACATGTTGTAGGATGACACTTTAATGTGGCAATAATATGATCTTTGATAGGAAATTATGAACGGGCTTCGAAATTTCACAATATACAAAAATGAACTTAAACTAAAACGATATATCGAATCTCAGTGGATGAGTTTAAGTGTGGCACAATTAATGGACAGGAACCATCTTATATAGCATTCAACAGAAACCTACTAAAAAAATAAGATAATATTTATAGTACTGCTGTGATAACCTAAAAGGCCCTAACTACAAATCTTTTTTTAAATATATCTTTGTATTGTACCCGAATTTCTCAAAAGGCTACACCTTCTTATTACATTAGAAAGCTCTTAATCCAATGGTTAGATCCTAATCATTAGTTTTAGGGATTTCTAATGCTATATAAGGGTTTAGTTTTTATAGAAATTCGGGTACAATTCAAAAAAGATTTGGGCCTTTTAGCTTATGATGGAAGAGTACTAATTGACATTAAAAATTATTTACATTAATAATGAGCCAAAAATTCTGATTTTAAAAACAAGTAGGACAAAGCAGCAGTAAACAGTATATCTAATAAATTATTAGAATGGCCTATAGAATAAGAATTAGTAGTAAGTTCAAAAGTTGCTCTGATATAATTCAATGGTAGAATAATTTTTAGTGATAGAAAGTTCTATCTTCTCAATGACTACGATACTTTATGATTAATCATTCGTTTACAACAATACATTAAAATTTCTTTTGGAGCAGTTTAGTGGTTTATGAGATTTATACTGTAATTTTAAAGATACCATCAATACAAAAAGGAAATTGAAACTAATAAAGTTTCAACCACTGAGAAACATATAAGCTAAACATCAGTTCTCAACAAATTTAACAAGAAAAAGCAACTTTCTTAAAACTATTAGAATCTATAACTTATCAATGCCAAAACAATATAAAGTGATGGAGTTAGGCAAAGCTGTACGGCGGAACTGGGTTCAGGTTTTTCAGGCTGTTTAGGAAGAGGAGTGGTGGTTGGTTTCTTGTACAGAGACTCTTCTATTGCTATCATTATCGCCTGTAAGAGAGGGTCCCGAGGAGAAGTCTGGCCAGGTAAAGCACAATCACCTCTGAAATCGTCCGTATCCACCGACCAAGTCATAATACCAGCCACACCTAGGCCCATGGTGTACTTCACCTGTGATAATTAAATTAATTTTACAGAAAAAATTAATATTAATATAAAATTAGATAATTAAAAATAAATAACCTACGCCATTAATACAAAAAAATGGCCTAGTATTTGAAACTGAATTAATATTATAGGCATACTCACAATCTTAGTAAGCATGCTCAATTCAGGATTATGAAGGGCCAATGTAAGTACTATCGTATCTTGATAAATAGATACAGTGGTGCAAATCTATGGTAAGATGGTGTAAACTTGTTTTATTCAAATTTGTTCACATTTTCTAATACTTTTTTCACAAAAAGAGATACACTTCTTCTTCTCCTGCTTCTTCTCCATTGAAGTGACACAAAATAGCATGTTTTTAATTTTACTGAAATAAACAAACAAATACCTAACTGCTTGTACAAATACAAATACCTAACAGTTTGAAACATATGAGCTGAGAAAACATTATAGCAGCCATTTCTTAAGAGTCTTCGAGAGGAAAATACTTCAGAAAATATTTGGCCTCTTCTTCGATGAAGTAATTCAAGAATGGAGGATAAGAACAAATAATGAGCTCTACGACTTACAATACGAATAATACAATAATAACGAAATTATAAGCTTTATAAAATCCTGCCAAATCAAATGGTTGGGCCATGTTCTACGAATGCCGGCTGATAGAATGCCAAAAAAGATGCTCCAAAGCAAAATTTATGGGACCAGAAGAAGAGGAAGACCTAGGAGAAGATGAATGGATGATGTACAGGATAACCTCAAATGGTTGGGAATAACAAAAGGCTAAGGATAGGAATATCTGGAGGACTACTGTTCAGGAAGCCAAGGCCCACCCCGGGCTGTAGAGCTACACAGTAAGTAAGTAAACAAATACCTAACCGCTTGTACAAATACAAATACCTAACAGTTTGAAACCTATGAGCTGACAAAACAATGTGGCAGCCATTTAGTAGATTGGCACTGCTAATAGCATGAAATCAAGTGTGCTATACTGAGCCTGCTATTTGACTTGTTTTCTACTACATACTATTGATGAAACTCAACGAATAGCATATATGGCATGCTAAATAAGAAGATTGTGAGTACCCCTTATATTAATGTTAACGAACTATAATAATAAAAATATAATAAAAAAAAAAAGAAATAAGCAAGTAGAATATTTAATTACCTAAGAACAAATTTATTTCAATACATTTTTCTAATGATTTCATATGTATTGCATATAAAATTAATTAGGCTTAATGCCAATATAGATCAGAACTAACATAATCCATCTATGTTTTGGTCTACCCAATCGACATTTACCTGTCAGTGCATTTCTGAATAACTTTAAATTGATTCCTTTCTTATATCGCCCAACAATGAGCAAATTACACAAATATAATTTCAATACAGAATTAAATATTTACAAAACAATAGATGTTCTAAAAATCTAATTTAAAAAAACAAAATATGTTCTAAAGATCTTACTTTGTGCATTATGCTTTCAGGATTGTCATAGGTGATCAGCCTATTTCCCGTTGTGGCAAAAGGTGTCAAACTAGTGTTGTCCCAATGAACTGTCCAATTTCCAGTTCTCAGTTCGTTACAGATCTGTGCATATAACATATGGTTAACACAAGGAAAATAAAAAAAACTCAAGATATACAGAATCAATTTTCATTTTTGATTTATATAAGCGGGTATTTTTTATAAAACTATTACAGTACATTTTTTTTAGAGTTACAGAAAAATACTATACTAGAACAAATCTAGTATCTACATAATCCAAAATTAACGTCTTCCAAACATTTATCTATGGAACATCATAGACATCATCACATGTATCATTATTTTATTTTAAAACAAAAAAACTTTCTTTTTTTTCAATTAATCAAGTTCAACATAACATTAAAATTTATAACACTTTTTTGACAATATAAACAAGTACTTACTTCATTGTATCCTAAGAATCCATCAGTTCTTGTGAATGGACCTTGGAAGCCCTGGGTGGTTAAGGAACTTTCTCCTAGAACACCTCTAGATGGAGATTCAAGGACAAATGTACGGCCATACATTGGTACTCCAACAACTAATTTTTCAGGTTTGATGCCATTTCGAAGTACATATTCAAGACTAGCACTCTAAAAAAAAAAAAAAAAAAAAATAGATTTTGTCAGAAACACTTACCTACATGATAAAATATATACAAAGGCATATTTTCAACCATATATTACATATGAACTTCACCATACTATCTATTATATATGAACTTCACCATACTATCTATTATATATGAATTTCATCACCCTTTTATTTAATTATTCAGAGGAATAAATAGAAATATGATTTCTTTAATATTGGGGGAATAAAATAGGAAAGAATAACTACAATAAGAAAAAAAATTGACGAGAAAAAGGATAGGAGAGAAATATTTCTTTTCAGTAAAATTTAACAAAGTTAACAAAATATAAAGGTGATTCTAAAAAAATAAGTCAATTATAGTATAACTCAAGTATTCCTTCAAATGGATTTGCCCTATCAATGATTTTTTTTTTATTTATTTTTTTTTAATATAATGCGCTTCTCATACTTGTTTGCAATATCCATTTAAAAAACCTCCATTTTCTTCAATAAAGATTATTTTTTTTTGGTCTTAAAACCAACAATGATCATTACTGCCACCTGAAAACCTAATAAAAAAGGTCATGATACGCTCTCTTCAGAAATAAATTCATATTATTTTAAATGCAATGGTAAATATCAATAGGTTATTCGAAAGTTTGATGCTCGAAAATGTTTCATTACCATGCATCTATTGATATTTTCTTTTTCTGAATCACCAAGAGGAAATTTCATGCAACCTGAGTGATAACGTTGTATGGGCAACTTTGTCTAAGTGGGGACACAATCAATGTTCAGCTATCAAGATGGAAGCTTATTTGTCAGGAGAGTATGTTTATGATTCTTGTTACCACACTGTAAACGTTCATTTAAATTATTAATTTTTTTTTTTAATTTCGCTATTTTGCCTCCTACTAAAGGCCTTTGTAAGTGTGCTTCGGTTTTCGAATATCTGCCTAACTAACTAGAGTAAGCAAGCTCGAAAACTTTAAATTCAAATCAATTAAATAATTCACTTGCTCGAAATTCTGACCAGAAAATGAAGCTTTTTTGATAATCACCCATCAGCTAAGAGAGTTGTTTACAAACTGACTCTAATTCAAATTACTCTTATTCTAATTACAATTAAATCTAAAATTATCATACTAGCATCAAAACTAAATATCACTCACGAGAGTAAGTTTGTCGGACGGAGGAAACAGTGGGGCGTTTGGCGCAGTAAATTTCTCCCAAGATCCATGGTAATCATAAGCCATCATATGAACCAAGTCGAGATTATCTGACACTCTTGGCAGGTCATAACCAGATGCTAAGGTGTCGATTGAAGCGCTTATAGCTGCAGTCAATATGTATCCTCCAACAGTCAATGCAGACCTCAATTCCTATATTAACAAATATTTTATATAGTTTAGTATAAATTAACAATAATCAATTAAACCCATGTCGTCTAAGTTAGAACATTGTAGAATGTTCGTATTTTCTAGATAAATAAAATTAAAAATTTTATATATATATATTTTTTTATATATCTGTTAGCTTATTTTAAAAGATAAATTATTCTTATTAATTAGGTATTATGAGTAAAATAAAAACTTCAAGCTTCGAAATACAATTTACTAAAAAATTTTAATACAAATTACAAAATTATATGCACTAAAAATTTAAAAGATAAATATTTATTCATACATAAAAGAATAAAAATTGGATTGATCAATGTCATCCTAATTAACATAAAAAATTTAAAATTTATCACACAAAAAAAGTGAAATAACTTTATTTTTAAACAGTTGATATCCGCATGATGGTACAGAAGGATCAATCTAAGTATTTAAAGCTAAAATAACTTGTTAGTTTGTATTCAGCTCATGGTTTTCACTTAATGAATAATATTTTATTCAAATACATGATCTGAATTGGGTCATAAATCGAAATTATTAAAAAATCTAGAAAAGAAGAATTGTTTAATTTTTGTTGTCAATCACAAATAAACCACATTATTTTCAATATATAATTTCAGTGATACAAGTTATTGGTTATGCTCTAACATAAATATGTTATTGACACATTGTTCTAGATAAAAAATTTTAAATAGATTATAGATCCTTCCATCACTTTTATTCAAAATTAAGCAATTAATAAGTTTTGAAACTGTGTTTTTCTTATTTTCTGTATTTTATGGATATTTGCCATTTACAGTCCTATTAGGTAGTATTAGCATTAATATCTTATTTAAAAAATTAATCATAGTAAAGCAATTGTATATTTTATATTCCATAGAAATTGAATAAGCCAAGGAAATAAAAATTAACATATATATTTTTATAGATTTTAATATATTTAATATATTTTAAAAATGCGGAATTAACATATTGGATTGTTGGTGTGTTCTAAGCTATTAAAGGTCAAATGTAGAGAGAGTGTATAATTTGCCCATCAACAAACAAGGAAGTGAAGAAAAACAGGAAATCCTTGAAATTTCCAGGCATTGTTTCCTGATTTAGTGTGACCGTAATAATTACTTTTCTGGAATATCTTCAAATGAATGTTACAGTATCCTCAATTGGTTTAATTTACATTAGTTTTTTTTATTACTTGATTTATGTTATCCCATAATAATGCCTTATTATTTCTATATTACTTTAAATTTGTATTATTTTCTAATAATTAATTAAGTATATTCTGGAATAGTTGTGTAAAATTATTATTAGTTGTAATTTATATGCGTCATCCCACATAAGCTTAATCGTTCGGCTATAAGTTCCAAATTGTTTACACATTATTAAGGCCGCAGTCTCTACAACACCCAACTAATTAAAATGGTTATAAAAATAGCAGTAGCTGGAAAAAGAGCATCCTCGGTCAAAAGCCCTTTTTTTGGAGATTGCATTTTTGGAATCTTTGATATATATTTTGTTTCTTTTAAAAGTTTCAAAGTGGTATCATAATTTATAAATGTTTTAATGAGACAAGTTTACATGCCCTTTATCCATGAAACTGTTCAATGATCGTTCAGTGTGGGTTTTCTTTCTTGTTTTTATTATTTTTTGAAGAAAAGTGTTGACGAACCGATTGTTTGTATTGTCTAATTTTCAAAAAGTGACTGTTTTTATTCCAAAAGGAGCATGTATATATTTTATTAATACATTCTATTCTATTGTGAGTGTTACTGGAGGTATTTTGTTTTTCGTAGAGTTAGTTCATCTTGATTTGAATGGGGGCTTGTATGTTTTTTTGCAAAAAATACATAAATATCCAATTTCATTACCATTAAAAAAAAAAAAATGTATATTTATATCCGAATAAAATAGAGTTTTTTTTTTTCTTTTTTTTTACATTCTGTTGAAAATTTAAGAAGATGTAACGGGTGGCTATCAAGACGAACATAAAATAGTAGTAAATATTTATTAAATCCCCTGTTTCGACCCATATTCAGGGCTCAACCTCAGACAAGTAGGCGGATACTGAGTTGGCATTTAATAAATAGTTGGCACTACTCAATGTTATTCTTTTCCGCTACTTGGACTATTTCCATCTAGATTTACCATACAGATTTATCAACTATCAATAAATAAAATAATATTGAAAATTTATTTTTTGAGATCTATGGAAGTATGACCACTTACTATTCTTCGGTATCTATTCTACAATTTACAATCGGCTGTGGCCTGAAAGTAAGTGTTTTTATTATTCATTGATACACAGTCTCGAAAATTGATACCAAAATAAATGAGAGCTCATTTCATATATTGTTATACCATTTTAAAAACTTCAAACATTGATACCTATTATCATGTTTTTTGGAAATATGGCTTTTTTCCAGCTACCGCCTCAATTTTTGTTGTAAATATAAAATAGTTCAATAGTTCAATTTTTGTTGTAAATATAAAATAGTTCAAACTCCACTACTGATATGAATGTTTAACTTAAGTAATTATTATTAATTACATTAACATTATAAAGTAATTTAAAAATAAAATGTGTTGTATTTTATGTAAAACAATAAACTCTTGTCATTATAATGTAGTAGTAAGTTTAGTTTTCATAATATCTTAATCTATATATTAATATTATTGAGAAAAATGAAATACATGAAATATTGAATGGGAAGGGGCACGCTGTACTGTTTTGCCTTGGGCCTAGGCTCAGCTGATGGCGGCCCAGTTCTTTGTTAAATGAACTCTATTCTATTCAATTTACATAGTTTGTTATTAGAGTAGAAGTATTTTTAATGGAAGAAGTATTATTAATTTTATTTTGGGTAGTTTTATGAAGGACCTTCATAATCATTACATTAAGGCCTTAAAAAAAAAAATTGCAGAATACAAACTTCCTGTTTTCATTCATGTTAATCTCCAAGGTCCTGAATTATTATTTAATATTATCCTGAATTATTTTTTAATACTTATGATTTTAACTTTAATTAATTTTTATACAACTTTCATGCGAATAGATATGTATATTTTTTAATTAATTTATTCCATTTAATAGTTTTGTAAATAATTACCTGATTACCTTACAACTTTTACTTTCGGACTCCATCTTTTATGTATTTCCACTATATTTATTTATTTGCTACTCCTTTTGTTCTTATAATAATCCTATATTGTTTTTTTAGCCCTGAAGAAGATCAATAAAGTAGTACGAAACGTCGGCACACATGAAAACTAATGAATTTACTGTGTGCTTTACATTTTGATCCTACCCGCAACCAAAACCTTCTAGATTTATTTTAATAGTAAAACATGAATCATACCATATATCTAATAAAAACTAATGTAAGTTCACATAATTGCTCAATGGGATGAAGCGCAGTTGCAAATGTTATATGTGGTGATAAGTGAAGTTTCTATAATTTTATTTATATTGTTTATAAATACTATAAAATTTGATATAATATTATAAATAAGATACCTTGATTAGGATTATAAAGTTTTCTTTGTCTTCTGGTGCACCACCTCTCTGCGTTGGGAACTCCCAGTCAAGATCAAGGCCATCGAAATCATAATCCCTGAAAAGGTCACTCATGAATCATTCAAAACACGCAAGAGAAGGTCGATGCTTTAGTCCAAGAGCTCGAGGAAAAAAAAAACAAGTTAATTCACCCTAATTTTCGTGTATTCGAATGTTATCTGTCCCCTTTATAGATTAAAAATTAGTGATTCTGCCAATCAGGATCGGAGGGAAAAGAATATGGCGACCGTTCCGAAACGTTACAAAAAATACATTATTCGAGTTATTTCGTACCGGTTCGTTTTTGGCTCATATGAAAATAGGTGTCAAAAGATGACTATTATAAAAAAACTCACTCTGCCATCCTTGTGGAATGCTGAGCGTTGGACAGACAAAATCCAAAATCTGTTTAAAACCTCGAAATTCGAGTTATTTCATACCTGTTCGTTTTTTACTCATATAAAAATAGATGTAATACTGATATGAAAAAACTCACTCTGCCATGCTTGTGGAGTACCAGGTGTTTGGCAGACAAAATCTAAAATTCAAGTTTGGGAACTCGAAATTCGAATAAAATTCAATTTAAATACTCATGAGTACCTAATAAAATACCAGATATCTTATAGGTTTATATAGCAACAAAATTTCATGTTTACTTTCAAAAAATCCAATCTTGGGATTCGTAATTAAGTATATTCTGATATTTATACGTTGCCAACTTCTGTTGTCAATTTTAGCTTTTTCTTCAGTTATGAACCTACAAAAACATGGTTAAACCACTTAAATGTTGGATTCATGTAAAAACAGACGAAGAAAGACGTTGAAGTCAAATCCGGGCAATACTACTATTTGGCACATGGGCAAGTGAAACTGCCTCCTGAGTTGCCTGAAAACATGGTTGGGTTTCGCAGTGATTACTATTTCAGATTTACTGCGGTCAGATAGTCATAAATATGCTCAGTGCCACCTAAATGGAATTTTTGCACCGAATCAGACTGTTTCATAATGACAACCTTCACTACGGGTTCATCGAATGAACAATCTTCACAGCTTTTGAAATATTTGCCCAGGCTGTGTGTTTTTGCGGTAAAATGATTTCGATACAAAACAAAGGGACAGTTACTTTGATAAGATTGGGACTTCTTGATGAAGATTTGTCAGGGGACTGTTGCGAGAAAGATAAGGTACCATAAAAATTGTGCAACAAGATATCGGAATAAAACGCAAATCATCTGAACAGGCTGTAATACTCGTAGAGATTAGCACAATATTCGACAAAATCGCAAACAAGTATTTAAGTTCTTTGTGATTTCACGCTTGAAAATATTGTTCTCAATGATAAAATTAAGAGCTTAAAAGGGTCTTTTTCAATTTACTGTGATGCTTTGTGGAAAGTATATTTCATATTTCCATATATCATATTCCATATTTCAGATATTGACCTATGATATTATCCCAAAAAATTATTGGTGGAGAAATTGCTATGACATTTCATTCGGGTTGATTGCTAATCGACCGAAGTGAAACTGAATGTTTTTGTTTTTATTTCAAAATTAAGCTTGTTTCTGCAACTCAGGAAACAAAAGTTGCAAGAAATGAACGAGCAACCCAAATTGAGAAAAGTGGCATTAGTAGGTGCTTAGGAGAGAAATATTAACGATTGATAATAAAGACTATGCACAATAGGTGTCACTACTGTACTACACGATGATGTCACTGTGGATGACAATATATAAAGAGAATGCGAAAAACCTCTCACTCTTGTTACCTTCTTCAAATATCTTGTTTCAGGACAAAGTTCTAATTATGAAGCTGTACTCAACCGGCGCATATTATCATTAGCTCAAGGTATCATATTTACTACAAAAAAAAGATTAATTAAGTCCGACATTAAAAACATTGAAAACTAGCAAATACTATGAAAAACGTAACTGAAAGGAGAAATTTTTTGGAAATATTGAACCGATTTGATCATTGTGGTAATTATTCGATCACAGAAGAATTGGAAACTGGGTTATGTTATATGCCGTGCTCAAAATAGTTCTGAGGGAATAAATCGAATATCGAATGTAAATATAAGTGTAGCCTTTGACAATTATGATAGATTCGTGGAAACTTTGACAGGAAAATGGAAATAAATACACAACACGAAACCGTAGGCATCGTGTACCAAAATGTCCCGAATGCAGAAGTGAATACTAGTCCCTCCATCTCTTGGGAACCTCTACCAGAATCACCTAAAGTGGAAGATGATTCGTCGCGAAAAAGGAGGTGCTTTCAAGGCCTTTTCTATGATGTCGAGCCCTATTACAAAAAAACAAAGTTATAGTTATGTCCGAAGCGTCGTTGATTTAATTAATAAAGAAGAAATAGAAGTTTGAAGGGTTATAAATTTCCCTGAAATTTAGCATCCTATATAGTTATACTTTCAGATGGGAGAATATAGCTGAATATCCTAAGTCAACACATCAAAATCGCACAACTAGGAGAAGAATCTGGTAAGGCCATATTATGCGTGCCCTACAATCTTTATATAGCAAAGATGGCTCTTTAAATCCAAGACGCAGAAAAACATACTTTTGATAATGTTTTCATATTTTTAGGAACTGCTATTCACATTGAAATGGTGAGGCATCACAGACATGCTTATATTATATTTCCTCAAAAAAAATTTTTGATTTTGAGCACGACACATAACATAACCCTGTTTCCAATTCTTCTGTGGTCGAATAATTATCATAAGAACCAAATCGGTTCAATATTTCCAAAAAATGTCTCCTTCCATTTACATTTTTCATGGTCTCTCCTAGCGTTCAATGTTTTTCGGACTTAATTAATCCTTTTGTTGTGGTAAATATGATACCTTTAGCTAATGATAGTAGGCGCCAGTTGAGTATACCTTCATAATTAGAACTTTGTCCTGCAACAAGATATTTGAAGAAGGTCACGAGAAGTTTTTGCCTATTATGCCACTTTTTCAATTTGAGTTGCTCGTACATTTCTCACAACTTTTGTATCCCGATTGGGAGAAACAAGCTTAATTTTGATATTTAAAAAAAACATTCAGTATTCACTTTGGTCTAAATAGCAATCAACCCGAATGAAATGACATAGCAATTTCTCCACCAATAATTGTTTGGGATAATATCAGAGGGCAATCTCTGAAATAGATGGATCTACTTTCCACAAAGCAGCCGCTGTTGGTATTGCATCTGATTCGGTGCAATAATTCCATTTCGGTGGCAATGAGCATATTTAAGACGACCTGACTGAAGTTAATATGGAATAGTAACGATTGTGAAATAGCACCGTGTTTTCAGGCAACTCAGGAGACAGTTTTACTTGCCCATGTGCCAAATAGTAGTATTGCTTGGATCGAAGTTTTCCAAGAAAAAGCGGAAATTGACAACAGAAATTGGCAAGGTATATATAACAGAATAAACAGTAGAGTGTCGATTATTCGAACTAATGTTGTCAGTGGTGATTCGGATAGTCAAAAGTTCGAATAATCGAAATTCACGTACTCGCATATACAGTATACAGTTCTAGGTATACAAACACTATTTAACGAAGCAGTTTCTGAGAAATAATTAAGAATGGCTTCCTTTATAGACGTTCTGGAAAAAAATAATTTTATTTTTCGTTTAATTTTATTCAAAATAACAATAATTTTTAAATACCAATAAGTAAATTAATTAAAATTACACACAAAAAAAAACCGTTCCGATAATCGAACGTTCCGATAATCGACGCTCCACTGTACTTAATTACGAATGACAAGTTTGCAATTTTTTTAAGTAAACACGAAAATTTGATGGTATATAAACCTATTAGATATCTGATATTTTATTAGGTACTCATGAGTATTTAAATTGAATTTTATTCGAATTTCGAGATCTAAAACTTGAATTTTACATTTTATCTATCAAACGCCTGGCAGTCCACAAGCATGGCAGAGTGAGTTTTTTTATATGGCTACTACGTTTGTATTAATATGAGTTAAAAACGATCAGGTATGAAATAACTCGAATTTCGAGTTTTTAAACTGGGACTTTGGATTTTGTCTGTCTAAAACCCGGCACTCCACAAACATGGCAGAGTGAGTTTTTTCATATGGGTACTTATTACACCTATAATCATATAAGTCAAAAACGAACAGGTATAAAATAATTAGAATAATGCATGCCCTCCGACCCTGATTGGCAGAGTCACAAATTTTCGATCTACAGAGGAGATAGATAGCATTGAAGTAAATGAAAATTGGGGTAATATAATTCGAGTCTTTCTCCTCTTTGGCTCTTGGACTATTTCTACAAAGAAGATATATTTTTCTCCTTTTGGAAACATTAACCTCTATGGATATAAATACATTTTAAAGAAAATTTCACAGTTTTATTTATTTTTTTAAAGGTGAAACAACAATAAGTTATTCAGAAAGTGTGTATAAGATTCAAAGTCGCAACTATTGGTCGCAATAATTGGAAAAGGAAAAATGAATAGGAAAAGGAGCATTACATTTCTCCGAACTGACATGACGCAATGAAAAACTTGTATGTTCGTGGAATCTGACTTTTTATTTGATTTTTATTTTCGAGATTACTAAGCTATTTCCTTGTTCATATCGATACGGAATTAGTCATGTGGGAGGAGCATGATGTAATTATATAATTTGCGTAACTGACATGGACGATAATTTGAGAAGATTAGTTCCAAAAGATGCTTATTTATATATATAAACTTTTTTCCTCCAAAAACAAAACAAAAACTTTTATCAAAAATATCTGCATAATAAACCTTCCGTTGACATCCGCATGATGGTATAGAAGGATCAATCTAATTAGGGATTGATAAATTATTTGCCACTTCTATAAATTTGTTTTATTGAAAACTAGTTTCGAATGTTATACATTCATCCTCAGTTCAAGGTTTAAATGGATTATATCAAACAGAAAAGTTTGTTGGTTTCTTCTCGCATTGTACAAACAATGCTTGTTACCTTCCAACTAATTAAATTAGTTATAAAATTAACTCATATACAGAGCCCTAGGTTAAACATCAACTGAGGTAATCCTGTTTGAACATAAACCCAAAGTGTAATTTTGCTGAAAAAGTAGAATTCTCAATTGTGGTTTGTGGTTGATGGCCGATTCTTAAATTAGGTACATTAAAAATAATCTTTGTCATTTGAAATTTTTCGACGTAAATCGCACCAAAAAGCACAGATGTCCACAAAACACACTGATGTCTTTTGTTAATCCTCGCTATAATCAACGAGCTTTTCTTAGATTGGTGCAACGAACGGCAATGAAAGTCCATCTTGGGAGAATGAAACAGTAATCGAACACACACAGCACTTAAGAATTCTTCCCCGACCTTTTCAGCAAAATGATACTTTGGGTTAATGTTCAAACAGAATCATTTGATGCTCAGTTGATCTAGTGTTCTGTGTATGAGTTAATTTTATAGCTAATTTAATTAGCCACAATTATTATTTATAAAAGGCTTCTTTTTTTTTTTGGAGGAAAATGAAAATATGTCTGAAAAAAATCTGATTTGTCACGGTTTTTTGTGATTATCGAAGTGTTGGATCGATATTTTCACCGATATAACATCGCTTTAGAATTTGATTTCCCGTAATAATCCGTCATAAAATATATCCCATTCCATTGGAAATTCCAGAGCTAAGTGCGCTAGGAAAATTACTGGATAAAATAAGGGGATTAAATATGAGCTCAAAATAAAACTTCAGGCGACATAGTTGTGCCCCACCAAGATTCATTCCTAAATTCCAAATCTTGCGGATTTTAAGGGTGTGTCAATCGAGTCTTGAAAACCGATATATATATATATATATATATATATATATATATATATATATATATATATATATATATATATATATATATATATATATATCGAAGTCATTATAAGTTTAAGCGACAAAAATTCGAAATTTGTGTCGATATTTTGGATTATCGTCGGTCGAAAAGAAAAATATTCTGTTTATTTCATTGCTAAAACAGAAAATTATTTAATTCTTATTTAAAAATCAAGTAGTGAATGTGGTGGGTACAATAGCAGACAAACATTATCCTTCTTTATAACAAATAAGTTCTTAAACAGCATAGGATGATAGCTAATAGCTTAGTCAATTTATTTTGCAGTCAACCTCTTTCGAAATGCATAACCTACATTACATCATTAAGCATGATGAGAACGAAGGAAAGAGAAACTTTATAGTAAATTAGTCTGCACTCATTTTCTTTACAAAATTGAAAATCTTTGTACTTCCAGGGATAATCAATAATAGCGGAAATGAGAACTTTATGCACCCACCTACTCATCGGACGCCTACACCTTGGATCGGCAATTCATTGTCCTTTTAATAGTCTTTTCCTTGCCCTAGTGACTTTATGAGGCCATTTCTACCTCCGCAATGTTATTTTATTTACTAAAAGATTTATTATTTCCTTAAGCACATGAAGTAGAATAAGTATGGTAATTGACCGACCAATTTTTTTGTCTCTCGATCTAACATAATTTCCACCTTTTATGGTTCCTTAATTCCTAAGGCGTCACTTAAAAAAAAAAAAATGTAGTTAAATCTTTGTCCTTTTTCCGAGAATTCTTCGTTCTCCTAAACTACTGAATAACTTTTGATGGGATACGAAAGGGATAAATTGAGGTTAAGTACGGAATGATAAAAAAAAAAAAAAATGGCGGAGTTATAATCATTCGAAGTCAAATCCATTGAAATAAAGAATGATTTTTACACTGAGACATAGATCCCTAATGACAAAAACAATGATCATAGATGTGGATTTATGATCTGAGATGATCAGAGACTTCGATGCCAAATGCAAAAAATATTACCCCATTAGTCTCGGAGAAAAGGCGCGAACTTCGGGCGGACTAATATTTTTAATTCGATTTTTGGATCCTATGGAACGTAAAATCTCAAATTTTGAGGAGGGGAAGAGGGTAGATATTTATTGAAAATAATAAACAAAATTTGTAATCTAAACATCTAATATTTTTTATTGTTCAAAATACCAACCCGAAACATACCAATAACGGTTAATCGAACTGGTTCCAAGTTGTTACAAATCTTTTACTGTCTCCTGTAAAAAAATTAGAAATGGATTGAGCCGGTTCCGAAACTGATGGCCTCATGTAAGGTATAGTATAATCTATTAATATACCAGTAACAAATTGTTTTTCAGCGAGATGAATCGACCTGATAGAATCTCCAGCGTAAGCAACTGTACTCAAGCCCTATTCAGTAGTTTAGCTGAACGAGGGACCATTGGGAAAAAGGTGGACGATTAAACATTTATTATAGAAAGATAGACTCACTTGAGGAACCTGAGGACACTTGCAATGAAGGGCCTCCTCTTCTCAGGGTCTGCGGCCAGAGCTGAATAGTTTCCAGATCCTTCGTTCCATCCTCCGATGGCCAAGGTCACCTTCAAGTCCGGATGCTCTTTCTTCAGGCCGGTCACCTTCTTGTACCAACCTGCAAGGGGTCAGGAAGCTATTAACTTATCCAATGAATTATCGCCAGGCATTGTTATCGTAGAAGCAGAGAGAATTTTCGAAATCCTACATTGGTAAGTTATAACAAACAATAAGTTATAAAAATAATTATTGTTCAAAGACAAAACCATGGTCATGACCAAAGACCCAACGTAACAGTGATATAAAACTATCGGAAAAAAAACTGTTTTTTTAATGTTTTATTTCTTTTAACAGAAATAACATCTAAAACTTAATTTCTATGTACATACAGTGTAATTATTTTAAAAAGGAAAAATCAAGGAAGTCATAAGGATGTAAGTATATTTTTAATTAGTTTATTCACGAAAATATTGTTCATAAACATTACTTAATGAAATAACAAGCCTTTGAGTAAAAGAAAGAAATGTCAATAAATAACTGAAAAATGAATTTTTAAAAACATCGATTTTTTTCTATGGATGTTCCATCTCTATCCAATTATTTTAAAATCAGTAGTCTGTCATGTCATATTTAAATGTTCCTCTAAATCCACCAACTTTAACCCTAAATGTTTAATTCTCATTTTTTCATTATAGATGGATAAGATAGGATAAATGATAAAAAATGTACTTACGTTTATCCAATTTTTTTAGACATTTTTATATTACTGCTCTTTGAAAGATCAGGTCAAGTTGATGATTACAAGTAAACTTAAAACAAAACAAGATTAATCAAAAATGAATATTTAATAAACAAAAAAATATCCAAAATTATTAGTTCAAAATTGTCGCCATTCAGGCTTCAACACATTTTTATTGAATATTTTAATTCAGTCTTAACACTACAACGTAGGACTGTAATGTCATAGTGACGCAACAATAATCGATATTTAGCCATAGGAACCTCTTTTTATTAGCTTATTACTCTGCCCATTCAGTAAATAGGAGTAAAATAAATTAATAATAAAAACTGATGGTATGTGTTTCAAACTGTTTTTTTTTTTTCTTTTCTAATCTTTTCTAATTTTTAGTTTCTAATCAGATAATAATGGTGAACGTATTTAGCAATAGATAAACTCCGAAGAAAAAAAAAATTCTTTCCTTAAAAAAAAAAACACTAGATAGTAAAAAAGGATGAAAATGTGATGGGGAAAAACCAACCTGGTAACACTTTTTAAAATTCTTAAAACTATCGATAGTTTAGTTACGATAGTATCGGGACTATCGATAGTTTAGTTACGATAGTATCGGGACTATCGATAATAAGAACTATCGATAGTTTAGTTACGATAGTTTAGTTACGATAGTATCGAGACTATCGATAGTTTAGTTACGATAGTATCGGGACTATCGATAATAAGAACTATCGATAGTTTAACATCACTACAATGGATTTCGTTTCGGGGGGTCTATTCAAGGATAGATCCCGTAGAAAGTAGACTTTAAAGAAACCCACTCCAAGCATGTATGTAAGGGGGCTCTGTCTATATATAATATTTTCTATTCCTAGGTATAATAATTATAAAATAACATTAAAAAAGGTTCATACATTTTTTGTTTACATATAAGAATAAGCATATGTATTTTGCAATTTTTTGAAGGAAGAGAGGTCCGGACCCTATGGACCTCTCCTCTGGTAACGCCACTGTTTACAATCACTATTACTAAGTAATTTTGAGGAAGATTGCATTGGAGAAAAGGCTTAATTTGAGAGCGAACAAGACTAATTATATTTCTAAAAGGTTAATTTGTTTTAATTTATCTTTCGAAACGTCTAATTTGTCTGATGGAAAGTTTAATTTAAAATGGAAAACAGTTTAAATTGACTGGAAAAATGCTATAATTGACCGTCTTAAACAACTTAATGAATGAATTACCTTTTCCGTAGTTCTCTTCTAGATCTAGATGAGGATCGAGAGACTTTATAGTCCAAGAGGTGGCGTTAAGGCCAGCGAAGGAGTAGACTATGTGAGTGCAGAGGTCAGGGCGGAGGTCCTCCACAGAGAACTGCCCGCGCATCGGTCTGTAAGCAGCCCAGGTCCCGACGTAGCAGACCACAACTCCCCGTCCATCTGAAAGTTATAAAGGATATTACTAATATTCTTATGAAATAATTAATATTAATTCTACTGCTAAATAAAATAACAAAAGTAAATTCTTGTAAAAATAACAAAAGGTGAATATCTACATTTGGACAAATGGATTATGAAACCTGAAGAGCAGTTTAAATATCTAGGAAGCTGGGTTAATGCTACAGGAACAACAGACATGGGCATTTAAAAGAGCATAAGCAACGGGAATATCATTATCTTAAATTCGGTACTATGGAGTAAAACAGTGTCCTTAAAAACAAAAACAAAAATTATATGCAAATCATTCCTGGAAAGTGTTACTCTACGCAGTGGAAGCATAGAAAATTAAAGAGGGTCAATTACAAAGACTTATAGCCATAGAAATGGATTTCTGTTGTTATTTAGAGGGCTAAAGAGGTTGCTGACAACCTTATTAAAACTGTTATCCACGATCTTGAGGCAAAATGGCGGACGAAATAATATTTTATATTATTTTTATTTGAATTTATTTAGAAAAAAGCAAATCAATAGGCCCAATGTCAACTGGATCTCTATCGTTAGGCTTAGAAACGATTAATTGAACTTTATATTCACGTTTCGTGCACAAACCATTGGTGTTTCTCACACGGCCAGCAGTGCGAGGCACACTCAAGTCAGAGGATCCAGCGGATTGTTTCTACAGGTTCTAGGGGAACGGACGCCCAACACAGTTGATCAGAAGGCTCTCCTGAGAAACCTCATTTAAAAAACTGCTTACGGTTATATGAAGTATAAAATAGTTATGCTATAATACATTATTTAGCGGTATTAACAATAAAGAATTAATATTCTACTATTTAAAAAATATTAAAAAGCGAAGAACGGCAATATAAATGATAAATGCCATCCAGCGTTTCTTTGGTAACGCAAAGACCCGCACTCAGTGTTATCATTCCTATACGAAGACTGTGTTGCCAATCCTACCGACTTTGAAGAAGATCTCCGGCATTTTCGAATCCCTCAGGCTTTTAACCAGATCTCCAGCATTTCTTCGGCAATTTGGAAAAATATTTTGTTCATTTTATTAAGGTTAACTCAAAAGGACAACTTACAAGTTTACCATTTCTAACTTTTGTTCGATGTTTTTTTAATCGATTGTTGAAAAAGATTTATGGAAGCAGTGGTGGTGGGACTGTGGAATGAGAGTAGACACTCAAATTTGAGAATTGAGTTTTACGTTTGACCGTGTTATAAATAAAATAACTCTTTATTCTTCAATGTTAAGATAAATCATACCATATATTACATAAAATAAAAAATATTTAAGTCATTTTTTAAAAGTATTTTTATATTTTACTATCATAAATTACATTTTCAATAAAATGGTGTCTTAGATGACAAATATTTTAGTTTATTAAAGAAAAATCTACCAAGAACTCACCCTTAAACTTATACCAACAAAAATAAAAGAGAAAGGCTCTAAATCTAAAAATAGGCGGTATTTTAGGTTCACATTTCATTCAAGCTCAATCTCCAGCATTTTTCTGGTTTAAAATTTAGAAACAGATGTTTTGTTTTATTAAAACCACAATACCTACAGCCCTGAAAGAGTTCTCAAATTTGTTTTAAAATATTCTTAAATGCATGGCCTATTAGATAAATAAAAAAAAAATAAGTGGATTTTTAACATGTTTAGTTACTGTGTACAACTGAATGAAATCTGCATTTAAAGTGCATTAGCAAATTTAACAATTTTTTTCTTCAAAACTATTCAAGATAACATCATGAAATTTCGCAGGAAGTTTGTGTGTTATTAATATATAATTATTGATAATTAATTAACTAACTTATAATTGTTAATAATTAATATATTTTGTTAAAACATAAGTATTCGTCGTCTTTTGAATTTTAAAAGATATTCTTCGGTTTTGCAAAGTAACTAAACATGTTAAAAATCCACCAATATTTTTTATTTATCTAATTGGCCATGTATTTAAGAGAGAGAAACACTTCATTACCAAAAAGGTGTATTGAGCCCAACTGTATTGAGTTGCTATACACACAGCATACTAATATCATCATATTGACAATTTGTATAAGTTATAAATATATATGATAATTAAGATATTCATAATATATAATAAAAGTATAATAAAATTTGAGCATTCTATCAGGTCTGAGACTGTAGGTATTGTAGTTTTTGAAAAACAAAACACCTGTTTCCTAAATTTTTAAAAAAATATATTTTAATATTTTTTTGGAGGGGAGAGGGGGGAAGGGAATTGAGATAGATCAATAAGAGCATTTATCGCCGTTTTTAGGAATAACACACAAACTTTCTTCAAAATTGCATGACGATGTCTTGAATGGTTTTCAGATATAATATTTTTAAAGTTGCAAGTGCACGTTAAGGGCGCGATTTCTGAGGCTTCAGAAAGAGCCAAAATAAAAAATTAACTTTACGAAAACTATAATGAAAATGCAAAATAATTTTGCAGGTGTTCTCAGGACATTAATAGTATCAATTGCTCCAAGTTTCATCAGTTCATCAAGAAATGAGGTCGTGGACGTCATGAGCGGATGATTTGACAAGGAATGAATGACCCATAACGGCTTCCTAAGCAAAAATAGAAACATCACAACTGTGATAATGTTAAAAATAAAACGTGGGAATTCCGACGTAGTAATTGGAAACACGAAACAAAATGTAATCTGGCCATTCTTCCTAGTGTTGAGGTCAAGTGGATTATTATTATTTAAAGTTGCAAGTGCACGTTAAGGGCGCGATTTCTGAGGCTTCAGAAAGAGCCAAAATAAAAAATTAACTTTACGAAAACTATAATGAAAATGCAAAATAATTTTGCAGGTGTTCTCAGGACATTAATAGTATCAATTGCTCCAAGTTTCATCAGTTCATCAAGAAATGAGGTCGTGGACGTCATGAGCGGATGATTTGACAAGGAATGAATGACCCATAACGGCTTCCTAAGCAAAAATAGAAACATCACAACTGTGATAATGTTAAAAATAAAACGTGGGAATTCCGACGTAGTAATTGGAAACACGAAACAAAATGTAATCTGGCCATTCTTCCTAGTGTTGAGGTCAAGTGGAATCCATTGGAATTCCTGAACTAGCTTTGACGTGCTTATCAAGGCTACCGACATCGGTAAGTATTGCTTTAGAAATCTTAATCATTACTAGGGTAATTAGAAATTATAATTTGTTCATGCTCTGTCCGAGAAATATATTCCAAACAGTTGTCATACTCTTCTGTTTCCGGTTGGAAGTGATGGCGACGAAGGTCATGATGGAAATAAAAATAAATTGTTAAGCCCTATTATGCTCCTACTGCGTGTTATGTTGCATTTTTCGATTATTTGTATTCCATTGTAAAAGTATTTTATGTATAACTGTTTTTTAATTGTCATTGTACAATAACTTTTTACTAAACAGTATTAGTATTTTTGGAAAAAAAAATAATCTAATACAAAAAAAACTAACTCCATATTGGGACGATAAAGAATTGAACAACCTTTAAATCATGTAAGTTATAATGTTTTAAGTCGATAATTCTTTGTTATTTATATTTGCGAGGAGTTTATTCACTAGTATTTTACCGAGTTTGCGAATGTTATTATTGTCTGATTTATTATGTTTGTGAAGATTTTAGACCCTATTTTAGCAAACAATAATAGCTCCTGTTTTAATTAGATTAATATGTCATTTTTAAAATTAATTATATTATTTCTTTAGTCTAATGATAAACGTATCTAGTCGGCACAACGGCAAACCAAAGGAGGGAAAAATTTTCTCTCCGAAATAGCCAACCAGAAAAAAAAAATACGGCTGAGTTTAAAATATACCTTCTAGTGCAAATGCTCGTGAGAAACTATCGTAAATTATTGATGTGCCGACTAGATACGTTTATTATTAGATTAAAGGAATAATTTAAGAAATATTATAATTAATTTTAAAAATGAGGACATCATATTAATCTAATTAAAACTGGACTTATTGTTTGCTAAAATAGGGTCTAAAATCTCCACAAACATAATAAATCAGACAATAATAACATTCACAAAATCCGTAAAATACTTGGGAGTAATATTAAATAATACACCTCAATTCAATAAACATATTAACTAAAAATTAGAAAGTGGAGTTCAAAGTAATGCATTAGGTAAGAGGGGGAGAGGAAAAATCACCCCTGGCTCAACTTGTGAGAAATCGATCATTGTAGATGAATCAATGAAATTAGTTAATTACCTTGCCTATTCTTACAATAATCGATTGTAAACAGTAAAGGATAATCGATTTGTTATAATCCCTCCCGTAGACAAGGAGAGGAGTCAATCCGACTTGTCACACGACAAAAATACACGATAATATAATTCTATAAATCATCTTCCTCGCATTCTCTTCTTAATATTTGCACTGCGAATTAAAATTGGATGGAGCCTCAAAGGAAGAATAAATACAGAAATTGAAAAATACCATAATAAATCATGTGGTCACCTTGATAGTCTCCTCTCCATCCCCCACCAAAAAAAAAAATAAATAAATAAAACTACCTCTGGATCCGCTCCTGATTCAGCAAAATCCTAATAAAGACTCTGTAGTTACGTTTTGGAATTTAAGTTAGTTAGGTTTTTGTAGCCTTTCTATCGGAGAATGAGTTTTTTTTTACTGCCTTCTGTTTTACATTTCTTCATCTAAAAGAAACCAAGCAATTTCCATGTCTGATGCCATTTCTATTGTATTGCAGTTTCTAACAGCATATTGTCAGCAATATAGGTCACTGATTCGTCTATCAACAGTAGTTTACGCAATAGCTTTGCACTTTCGTTACCAGCCTCAAACCTGAGCATGTTTATCCTCAGCATGAGAACTGTTTTAGTGAGAGTAGGGTCTCTCCACTGTTTCATTATTGAATGGAAGTTTTTTTTTCTCCTTTCGTGGGCTATATAACTTGAAAATCATTCCTTGTCGGTCCTAAGAACAAAGAAATCTCTTTCTCTTGTGAAAACAAAGACGTAGAAAAATTTATCATACGTAAAGTCCTCATTTTCTCTTTCTAGAAAGCTATCTCTTGTGTTTTATAACCTTTTGAAAGAAAAATATTTATATATAAATCGTTCACATGGAAGAAGAGAGTCACAAATTGATTTTTTGTTTTTCCTTTTTTTCTCCTTGAAAAACTTCCAGTGAAGTATATTTCTTTGAGAATAAATTTCAGATTTTTATATCTACCTACTGTTTTGCCTGTTCTATATATGCATAAGCTTTAAAGGACGTTGTAGTGTTTTTATGAAAAACTGCAGCTCTTTGATTTATGATTCATCATGAAATGATCAAAAAATTAAGATTAACTTTTTTAAAAACAAAATAGGCAAGCGCAATATCAGTGAGTTGATAGACAGCGATAAATCTATATAGGCAAACTTCAAACGCCTACCTTGTAAAATTATTCTTCCAATTGATATATATATATATATATATATATATATATATATATATATATATATATATATATATATATACTTCCTTTCGCTATAAAATTCTTGTTATTACTTATTTTCATAATTTTTCTCGTGATTTTATTTTTGTTTCTTATATATGATATATAGCTTATATTTTTTATTTCTGCTAGCTTTTCTTCGTTTCTTTTATTTTTTAAACTTAAAACATTTTTCTTTCAGATCTTATTTTAGCCTTGATGATGGGCCGAAATTGAATCTTTACTCGATTTGAGCTCTGCTTCATTTTAAAAAAAATAATTTTAAGAGGCTAACAGTTAAATTGGTACTATAAAAATATAAATAAAGTAAAAATAAAAATTTTCCAAAGAAAACAATGGATAGTATAGAAGGATCAATCTAGTTAGGGATTGATAAATTCTATAATTTTGCATATGTTTGTTGATTTAGGTGAATACTCTAATATATAAAAATAAAGGCAGGCTGTTCCTATTTCACCAATTTATTTATTACGATGCAAATTTTCGGCCTACAAGCCATCCTCAGGCATCTTAAAATTATTTAAAATGCATACACTGTCATATTTAAGTCCAATCCGGACCAGGTCGAAATATACAGCGTAAAACTTAAAAAAATAAAATAACAATAAATCACAGCCATCACAGGTGAAGGAGTTTCATTAGTAAATAATAATAATAGTAAATGAATCATAATTCATAAAACATTTATGAATTATGAATTTAATTAAGACAAGAGATCAAATAAATGTTGGTACCTTGATAGCCCAAGGTTTACGTAGTTGGTGAGAATAAACTAATTAATCAAACCAATACAAACTTTTTCTGTTTGATATAATCTACTTGAACCTTAGTGAATACCAATCGTATGTAAATTCCTAAGCAATCCATACCAATACTAATGATTAATATAACATTTACTTTAATATGTATAATAATACCAAGCTGTATTTTAAATTTCTTATTTTTTAAGTTTTGTGTGTTTTTAGAACTGAAGATGAATGTATTTACATTTGAAACTAGTTTTCAATAAAAGCAAAATTGTAGAAGTTGAAAAATAATTTATCAATCCCTAATTTCCAAAATGAGACAAAACCTCCAGATATAATTCAATTCTTCTTAGCTGCCATGAGAACATACAGTCGAATAATAAAACGAAAACATTGCTGGTTGCACTGAGGTATACCTGACTGCATAGAGGTATAAGAAAGGATACAGATCAATGAGCCAAGAGAGAGCTGTAAGTAGGTTGTGGGGGTTGGGCTATTGTTCGCTAACGGGCGTTCAGGTCTTTGAACCCGACACCCAACTCCACTGCACTTCACTGACCTACCGGCACCTCTATCCTACCTTTGCTACAAATCTCGCCTTGAATTACCAAGTCTCATTATACTTCTTATTAGATGTTGTAATATATAATAATTACAAAAAATAATAAGCTAAAAGATGCTAGTATATTGTCTAAAGTACAATATTGCGTACAGGAATAACACTGAAGAAGCTCCACAGTGTTACCCGATAAGCACCAGGAGTACTTTTATCATTTTAGTGACCGATCTTCGCTTATTAATATTTTTATTTTATAAAATAATGTTTTTTATTGTTATTACTGATAAATATTGTATTAATTATGTTTTAGAAAGTCGTAAAAAAAATTTGAATAGTGGTTTTGTCGGAAAGCCTCATCATAAGCTATGTCGGGTAACCGTTCCCCTAGGGCATTGAGAAACTAACTGCTGGAACCTCTAACCCGCTGAGCTCTACACGAAACGTATAGATAACTCAAAATAAATCGATTCAACGCCAACTATGGTCGCAAATGGATCATTGTAGAATCGAAAAAGATGCGAGATTTGCAAGGCTGGTCGTTATAGGTAAGACAAATGATGGAACTGCTAACGGGACGACTACCAATCGTTAAGTGTGAAAAGAGCCGTCGTCGCGTTTCAAGCGCTTCCACTACCAGTGGGCCATTGAGTACAAAATATCACGGAAATAATAGAGATAACACGAAATAGCTCAAGTTGTGAAATAACATTTAAAATCCAAAATATTAATTATCCTCAACACAGCAGTTAACGATACTTTTTAGCATTTTAATTTTGAATACATTAGCATTAATATCTTCTAGTTTTCTACTATGTTTTACATACTGATGCTGATAAAAACAGTAAATAAAATACAGGGAAAGAAAAAATGATTAATTTCATTTGTAAAATAATTTTAACCAGGATAATCTGCCCTCAGATAACTGGTCCCAATTTACCTCAAAGAGGTCTCTTGATAGACTAAAATGTGAATAAATGAACTTATAATTAAAATTATAGATCCAGAGAAAATTATTTCGTGAAGTAACCATTTCTTCAATCATGAAATAACCTTTAATTTAATCATTTAACAAACCAGTTCCAAGTAAAATCATAAAATAAATAATTTCAAAAATAATTCTATTAAGTCATTCAACGATTTCATTCTAAAATATTGCAAGATAGCTGTTTAATGTTGCTAAAAACCTTTTTACGGTTCTAAATAACAACAATAAGAAGTTTGCTCTAAACTGGTTTTGCGTTTTTTTTTATATGTGGACCATATTTCTAGGTTTTTGATCATCCACCATTTTATTTTAAGAAGAAGGTAGGCAAGTTTGCTTTGAACTAAATTGCTTAGGGTTCTACATAACAACGGAAAAAAGTTTCGTCATAATCAGTACAGCTGTTTTCTCGTAAAAAAGACAACAAAAAAGCGTAACAGAGTGACAAGAATTTAGAAGTGTTATTTTTTTATAAGATTTGATTTACTTATAACAATAATGCACTTTTTTTTTTATCTTTATTGTTTTAGCTTTTAAATCAACTATAGAATTGGCTGTGTTACGCATGATCAGATGACCCATTTGAGCAATACTTGTCAACATCTCAACGTGTCTCAACGCGGTTGCAGATTGTGTAAACTAATAGAAAACGGATTAAAATGCAATGTTAGGTTCTTAAAAGTTAGAAAGATTTGAAACTAAGTTACGGAGCCAATGCAGTATAAAGGAGCGGCTACATCGAAACCGAACTTGACTGGAGTCCTATAGCTAATTCGTATCGTATATATAAAATGTCGACACCGAGTCTGGACTGGACTTGAGCGGACTTGATCGCCGTTTCCCAC
The DNA here is from genome assembly GCA_948150685.1 of Rhaphigaster nebulosa. Classification (NCBI taxonomy): domain Eukaryota; kingdom Metazoa; phylum Arthropoda; class Insecta; order Hemiptera; family Pentatomidae; genus Rhaphigaster; species Rhaphigaster nebulosa. The sequence goes on along the minus strand of OX411310.1, from coordinate 18,566,198 downwards.
TTAATACACGGATTCGCTACAGGACTCCAGTGTTAGCTCATACCTCAGTGGCCGGACATTTTCTGTCCGTGTCAAAACTGAGATCTCCACCCCGCGCCCAGTTACCTGTGGTGTTCCCCAGGGCTCGGTCCTTGCGCCAGTCCTTTTCAACATATACACAGCCCATATAGTAGGGCAAAAGATTGATGATGTACAAATCGCTGCATATGCTGATGACATTGCTATATATACAGCAAGCATGAATGCAGATCACGCCATGCGCCAGGCCGAAACAGTAGCCCAAAAAATCACAGACCAACTTAAAAACATTAATATCCACATAAACACACAAAAAACTGATGCAATCACATTTTCATACAAGAAAACACTCAAACAACAGCCAAAACTGAATGGGCAAACCATACAGAATAAAAGACAACTAACATACCTCGGTATGAAATTGGAATCACACCTATCATTTATAGCTCACACAAAACACAGGATACAGATAGCCAAAGCCACTACACGCCAACTAAATCACTTACTCTATTCACCAGGGCTGTCACTCAGACTCAAGATCCTGATCTACAAAGCCATCCTCAGGTCTATACTGCTTCACGGTGCCCCCATCCTGCACTACCTATACCCCTCAGCCCTGAAGTCTCTCCAAACATACCAAAACAGCGTCCTACAAAAAATCACAAAGCGAACATCTCTAGAAAGACGGAACATGGCACACATTCACAATGAATTACAACTCGACACTGTTCAACAGCACATCACAAGGAGACACATAAAGTTCTTTGACAACATCCCTGTCTCATTTAACCCATTCTTCCGCGCCATCACCCCATCCTCCCTTCCTGCCAGATGGCAGGGCCGAAAGGGACCACTCAACCCGTTCAACACCATACTTTAATCCGCTTCTAAAGCACCCCCACTCCCAATATCCTATCCCATCGCCCCGTCCTGCCTACTTCCTGGTCCCACCCCAGCACCACTCTCTTATATCCATCCTTTGTAAATAAAACCATGTAAATATTATCATTATTAATCTTGTATATAGTCTTTAGTAGTAGGTATTTTATTTAACACACAACAAGAAGAGGACCCTCACCTCTAAATAATGAGAAAATTCCCTGACTGGGAAATAGCACTCCAATTGTATATAGTCATCAGACCTTCAAATACCAACAGATAGTAAAAGGTAAAGTACATCAAATTTATAATTTATCTAATTATTTGTTTTATTAATGTTCTTTTTTGTTTGAGGGATTGGAAAAAAAAAAAAAAAAAAAAAGGACTCCAGTCAAGTCAAGTCCGGTTTTGGTCAGGACCTTTAAGTCGGTTGGCCACTGATAGTGGAGTGGAGTGGACTCTCTGCTTTTAGGATATATTTGGATCCTTCATTTCCCTCATGTCTTCCTTCTTGAACCTTCCTAACTCTAAGTTTTCCTTTATTCAGATCCGAGTGCGAATACCCTTCGGCAGAATTTTCTTCCTCGACAAAGTCAGATTGCTAATATCCTGCGTTTATGGCTTCATATATGAAATGCCTGAGGGCGAATTCCCCCCATTTGTAGCCACCTTCTTGCGATGTTCTTAGGCGAATACCTTTAGCTTCGCTAGTCGTTAATGACTTTCGACACATCGACCATCCGCTACATCCGTCCAAACACTCATATATCAATCTAGATTGTAAGCATTGTTCGAGGCCTTTTGGTACATCATATCATTCCAACATAGATACTTGTATATTAGAAACTTAAGGCTTTGTTTCTGGACTTTTCCAATGATGTCCTGATGTTTATTTATGTAAGTATTTCCACACAGTAGATTATTTAATTATTATTGCATTTCAAATACATTTAATTTTATAGTATACTTTTTTTTAAAAGTTCATTACAATATATTATCTCCAAAATTATTTAACCTGCACCACCACAAACTATGTAGCGTCTTGAATTGATTAATTGGTCAGAAAGTACTGTTTCTGACCAAGGGTTATTCATAGGAGATGATTTGGACAGTATCGATGTTTAACCGCCAGATTTATCTCAAGATTTAATGAAGGGCGCTTTGTAGAGGCTAGGTGTGCCCAAGGAGGATATCTAGACCCAGATTCGATGCACGACTTGTATGAGCCTGAACCCAGAGTTAGGAGTCAAGGGTCCTGACCACTTAGCTATCCCACTCCAATAATATGTATAAAAACAACAGTAAATAAAAATATCTTCAATGAATGTATTATAAGACCGTAAGCTCTCAGAGCATGAACTTAGAATCTAAATCCAATGAACTTACATCTCAAAGGGATACAGTGGAAAAGAGAGAGAAGGAGACAAAATATTAAAAAAAAAAAAAATAGATAAATAGTAACTACTAGTCAACATTAATTTAAATTTAAATGTTAGTAAAATAATTCCTGTTTTGTTTCCTATGAGTTATATTTTTATTTTGGATTAAATTCAATGTTCCAAAGTTTAACTCATCAAAGACTCATGAGATTTAGAAAATTATGAGCATACCAAAATTTGTTCAGCGAAAAGCTGCCTGCACTCAATTGCACCAAGCTAGTGTATGATAATAAGGTTTTTCGAAACAACCTTGGAATCGTAGCTTTTGGTTTATTTTGGCCGGGTCGGGTAAGGAATAATTCAGTTCCCACAAAACGATAAAGGCACTCGTAGACGATTCGGTCAAAGAAGAAAAAGAATTCTCTCCGTAACAACTGAACATTATCAGCCATTACTGAGATGGAAAATGTAGGCGGAGTCCCTTCAATTATAGGCTGATTTCGAAATGGCGTTCGATAAACTATTATGCATTCTTTTTTTTTTTCTCTTTTTTTTCTTTTTTTTTTTTTTTTTTTACATATTAATCAAAAGAAAATTTCATAAAAAATAGAATAAAAATAATAGTACTGCCAGTTTACGAGTATATTCAAATATACGTTGGACAGTTTTTAGGCTGTCGATGTGAGCTATACTATCTATGTTTTGTGTTACCTATTTATGTGATATTGTCTTTATCTGTCGGGACGGTGCCTAAATAAACGAAACTTTTACTGGTTAGATGAGAGATTTCATTGGTAAATGAGAGATTTAAGGTTTGTATAGGAATTTGTCAATAATTTTTGTCTCTTTTTTTCTAAGTTTTTAATTCAATAAAACTTGTATGTTTCTTTTAATATAAACTGTCCAGGGCTAGTACCTGTAGCGAACTTCAATACAATACAACGACAAGAAAATTTCTCACACCAAACATTTACTACAGAAAACAGACCATGACAAAATAGATGGACAATTATGTAAATTTATTCCTCTCACGGAGAAAAGGAGCTGGAAGACAAACATGTGAACGCGTATCACAACAGAGCGGTTTGGCTTTTGCCTAAACTTACTCAAGTACCTGAATCAATTTTCAAGTAAAATATTATCATTTCATTAAGAACAAATTAAAATGAGGGTCAGAAGTCAAAGCAAAATTATGGATGGCTATTTTAAAACTCAAAAATAAAAATCAGATTAAAAAATAAAGAAAGTATTAAAATAAGGTTATTTTTGTTCAATTCCTCCTCCTCCCCTCTCAAAAAAAAGCCCCACGTCTCTCAAGTCAAGACTAATTTTAACCTGTCATAGTTTCGTCGAATTCAAGTATCTTCAGGACTAAAATTTTTACTGTTAAATCTTATTACTGAATATAAGTACTAAGTAAATGATTTGTCATTACCATGTCATTGTAGGATAAATAGCCAATGCACACTATAAAACTAGAGGTCATAGCACATCTCATGTCAACATGCTTGATTATTCTCTAATGCTTGAATTCTACTATAAGATTTAAAAGACAAAAAAATTAAACAAAGCAGTCCTCGAATATTGTTATAGTATTGACAGGTTATTAATTAATTATGACTTGAGAAACTTGAGGCTTTTGTATTGTAACTTCTCTAGAATAACCTATCTAGATTAAAACTGTTGATTAAATTATACAAAAAAATCTAATTTTAATTAATGTCTTTCTGAATACGATAACTCCAAAATGTTACATGTAACTTAAATGAAATTCGGCATGTAATCATTGCATCGATAATATAGATCATATTAAAGAATAGTTTGATCGGTCACTGGAGAGATGTAGATATAAATTAGAAATTTAATGAAACCGGTATCATTACAACACGTTAAGGATTTTGGGGAATAATTTTTTGTTTGATAGGGAACTACAATTTAAAATAAAACAAAACATATATATAATTTATCATTTTTCACACAACAAAATACAAATATGGGATCATGAGTACGATGAAGGGATATTTTATGAAGAATACTACAGATACTTTATTTTTTTAAATTATTAGGAACTTAAAAATATTTTTAAGGAAATAAACTATTATTATAATTTATTGTTTCTAGGAACATATAATTGCCTACATAAGAGCTACTATGCACAAACCACTACATATGCATATAAAACGTATACTTAAATATGATTCAATACATAGTAATGGCAATTTAAATTTTCTGTTTTATCTTCAATAGCAATCCCTATTTCAGTAAACATGTGTGAAGGTGTTGTACCGACCGCTTCACATATCTTTGAGAGAGGGGGTTTTCAAGGTAAAATGCTAACTCCTATACTTTCTCTCCCTTTTTCCTCTTGCTGGAAGGTCATAATTTGAATGATTCAAGTTAATCACATGTATAAATAAATATAATATTATAGGGTGTGATATGAAGAAATGTAATACGGATTTATATATTGATCGCACAACCAGAATGAAAGGGACCAACTCAAAAAATATGCTTTTGTTAAAATAAATTCAAGATATAGATTAAGTTCTACATAGAAATCTCCATGGTGTTTCCTCGAACACATGTTGCTGATTACCTACCGTGTTGGTTGTTTTAGCCTGATTTGTGAGGGCTGATAGGGGTTCTTTAGGATGATAGAGGACAACCAATTAAAATTTTTGACATTAGGAATTTTAAGTTTTGCCTCTTTCGTTCTGGATATGCGATATATTCGGATTGATTTCATGGGTCCGCCACAAAATAATAATCAACGCTCCTTGGTCGGGTTCGAATCGGCGCTGCTTAGGACTTGAAAGAGCCAGGAAGTTATAAGTCCACCCTGTTCGCTATTTACGGCTTTTAAAATAATATTTTTGTTTCAAAGAAATTTAAAACGGATCAATTATGTGTACTCTTGAAAACATTTTAAAAAAAGATTAAAATGAATCATCAATGAAATTCGTAGGTGGCTGAAAAAACACGAACCCAGGTCATTTAATTGGTCAGATGACTTAAGATAATCAGATCGGCATTCCTAAAAAAAAAAAGGAAAGATACGTTTGCGTCGCGATGCTTGCTGCATTCCTCAGTCGATTAATCTATTTTAAGGACAACCACGTGACATCGATAGTAAGATCGTTGGCGATAAGTTTATTCATGGCATAAGGTTTCATATCCCACAAGAAAGTGAAGGAATGGTTTTAGTTATGCAAGAGAATACTTTTAAAAAACATTTCTTCTTCGATCTATTTTTTATTAAAATAAAATCATTGCAATTTTTAGAAAATACCTATTAATGCCAATATATTTATATATTTATATACCACTTTAGCTTTTCCTGAATAGTATCATTCCAAATCTTTGAATTTTTTTTTCCACAACCATTTTATATTAGAATATATTTATTTTATATACGAACCCTTTAATATTTATTAACGAGTGAGAGGGTCCTTCGCAAGAACGGTTTTATAAATGCAAAGTGTAATATTTATTTATTTCAGTAAAAAAGATAGGAAACATAGCAGTAAACAATAATTGCACAAATATAATAACAATAAAGCTAGTAATAACCCATATTTTTAAAGATTATTAACTCCCTAAAATATTAAATAACCTAATAAATGAAGTTATAAACTTTTGTTTTACCTCAGCTCCCCCAAAATGAGAAATGAGTAGCAAGAATTAATAAACTTTTTTTTATTTATTTTAAACTCCCTTCATCTCTTCTTTTGTTATGATTCTTTTATAACGCTCATTTAACAAAGTTTTTATTTTTTTCTTACCCATAATTAGTAAGATTATATGCTAAAAAGTCTATTTTAATAGTTCATAAACATCTTCCCTTGTAAAGGAATTGACTAGAAAAACATTATATACATTTAAATGCTCGTTAATATAATTCGTATTTATTTAATAACTCGCTATGATCTATCGAAGCCTGTATCAATATTAAAATGAGCATTCCTACAATAGTATAAAGATCTTTGAAGGACCTCTATCCTCTCCATAGCAAGATAATTAGCATCTTCCCCCTTACCAACGCACCCTAAGCGCGTGATTCTTAATATACTTCCAAAGTCAAATAGTTCATTAACGAAAATATTAATTATTTAATGTTTGTGTGTGTATATATGTATATAAATATATATATATATATATATATATATATATATATATATATATATATATATATATATAGCGAGAGAGAGTATATGCATAAAATATTTTCCAATTTATGCACCATAGGGACAGAAAAAGATGGACTGAATGAGATTGTAGATCTTGGAGTGATGTGCTGTCTCTACTTGATGCGTCTTTTTAGATAATGATATGAGTTGTACTATACTTGGTCTGCATCTTTGTTTTTTCATGCCTGAATTAGCGAAACGTTTACTGCTTTGCTTAAGTGTTTAGTGGTATTTTTTTTTAACTCAAGACTTCGTGTTTCGAATCTGCCAATTGTTATCCTAGCTTGTCAAATAAATTGTATTGCCTCAACTAATTAACGCGTGCTTTGTTTAAATGTTAATTACTTGCTGGAAAAGAGGTTGATAATGACAAATGACTTTAGTGCTGCGTCGAGAATGGTTGAAGTAGGCCTGCGTGTCTTCAATGTCCTGAATTATAAAAGGATTGAAGATGGCACTTGTCGATACGAAACATGTCCTATCTCCGCCATTAACATTTTAACTACACCAGCTACAAGTGGTTAAACTTATTTACCACAGGACTACACTACAATTCTTTTATAAATCTAAACATAAACGTAATTTTATCAATGCAATAATTTTCTGTAATTATTTATTATATTTTATTATTACTTATCTTAATACTTATCTATACACGAAATAAATAGTAAGGGAATGTCTTATTAAGTTTCCATGAAAAATTCAGTTAATAAATAATAATGTAATAATAAGAACTTAAAATATAAAGGTATAACATAATAATATAAATTTATAACTTACTAAATCACTTAATTATTGATTAATTACTTCATCCATTACTTTCTACGACTTTATATGCTAGATATTACTTTTTCTGAAATCTTTAGCTTTCCAACGGTATATTAAACCCACCTACACGGTCCATTTAACGAAGCAATATTATTTAACGTGGTACATAAGTATTTATATATATATATATATATATATATATATATATATATATATATATATATATATATATATATATATATATATATATATATATATATGGGCCATCCTCATAGAAGTGGACACTTTTAAACTGGATCCTGGGTATGGATGTTTTGATATTGATGAATAAAGGTATCAAATATGCCTAAACAGTAGAAGGTCTATGATCAAGATATCCTGATAAAGTGCAGAGACCCCGTTGATTGAGTCACATATTCGTTTTTACTGTAATTTACTACAGCTGTATCAAGAGTGTATTGTTGCCGACTACCACCAACATGTTTGTTTAAAATGTTTGTTTTCAGTGGCATATTTCATAGTGTAATTACCACTAAAATCACAATGAATTAATGCTTCATCGTAAACTGAATTCCGTCAAAAATGTCATTGCTCTGTCAGTTTTTTCATTCCTCTGTCATTTGTGATTCACATTTACAGAAGGGAAAGAATTTTAAAGCTTTTTTCAAATACTGTTAAAAGAAAAAAATTGCTAGGAGTTCGCTAATTAGCAAACTTAAACAGTACCATTCATTATTGAATAAAATAAGTTAAGAAAAGACCTATCCAATAAAAACTATAGGTGACAAGGGAATGACGACCATTAAAGGTAACCATTACATTTTTGGAGAACATCTCCTTCTGGAAGATTAGGCTTTATATTCAGAGTGAATCAAGAGGCATGGAAGATAGGAGAGGGATCAAACTAACCGATCATGTGTTTTTCATTATTCTCCCGCCCAAGCAGATCGGTGTGAATTTAAATTCGAGACTTGCCAGGAAAAATAACTATGAACTATAACCTAAGGGAAAATTTAAAATTGAATTTGAAATTGTGAGTCATTTAAAATACAGTCAACAAAAAGAAAATTAAAATTGATGAAGTATACAGCCACAGAACTCGTATGGGTAACGGACTCGCAGCTTAGGACATCACAGGGGAATGAATCAGTATCACTTCGGGGTGCACATCATTTGGTGCATGTATGTATAATTTAAAATGTGGAATATTTTTTGCAAGAAACCTGCTTTAGTAACATTTATGTATCAGAGCCCTAAGATATTACAAATTTAAATAAATATCATAAGACACAAAAGTTCCCATTTCTGCGAGAATGACCCATCTGTGAAACTACACATATCAATATTATTGTTACAATATATCCCTCAGACGGTCAATATATTGGCGGAATTCGATATTGTCTCAATAATATTGACCTGTATGGTTAATATTAATATTATTGAGTCAATATCGAATTCCGTCAATATATTGACCGTGTAAGGAGGGCTTTATACATCTAATTAGGGATTGATAAATTATTTGCCACTTCTATATTATTTATCAAACCCTAATTAGATTGATCCATCTATACCATCATGCGGATTCCAGCTGACCAATCAGATTGATCCATCTATACCATCATGCGGATGCCAGCTGTTCCTACATCTATATTACAACTCTTATTTCCGGGAATTTGTTTTCAATCAGTGAAAATATTCCTCATTTTCTTTCCATTTGTTAATTATCATATTCTTTCATAGTTTATATTTATCCATTTTTCATTACTAGTAACAATGAGAGAAAGTTAATTATTTCAAATAAACAAAATTAAAGGTTGTCTGACTATTTCAATGATGATAAAAAATAGCTGGTATTAAAGGCTATTTAATTGTGCATTAATATAACGAGTTTGATCGAAATCATTTGAGCATTTTTTGAGAAAATTGTAAGAATATGTAAAATTAGTCAATTTTAGCGAAAAAAGTTTCTGTAACATCACATCCATTTGCCTATCTTAAATATGTAATTTAAGTTTCGTACAGCATTTCGAACTAGACTTACACATACAGACACGCACACGGATTCGCAAACCATTTTGCAAGACTTGATTATTTGGACTCAGGGTACCTTAAACGTGTATTTCCGTTGAAAACTCGAATTCGAAAATTCTAAAATGTTTACGATCGCAATACTTCTTCTTACTATTGATTTTATATATAGGTAAGAGAAAGTAAAAATTAAAATGTTCAATCAATATCAATCAAATCAATATTTTATATCAATGTTTTATAGAACCTACTTTTGCGACAGAAGACGTGAAGAAGTGCAGGTTGCGGAATATATTCCAAGTTGTGTTTATATTCTATATAATATATATTTATATAAGTTCTTTAAAATTAATTTAAAAAATGGGTGATTATTATAGGGTGATAAGTGAAAGTATTGTGATGCGCGCACCGCAATGTAATAATTTTAATGTAATAAAAGACATTTACTTATCTTTTGATTTTATTTACTAAGATTATGAAAACTAGCCATTGTTATTGTCAAATAATGATTAATTTATGTAGCAAAACGAAAAATTATTTTCGTAACTCCACATGTGTATCCAAAATTGTCCTTTACATAGAGGAGTCCATTACAGAGGGTTTGTTAACCTGTGGTTTCACTACGTCAGTAATGATATTCAGATCCACCACAAACCCAGCGCCGACCAGATGGTTACGTAAGTGAAAAAACAAAACAAAAAACAACGGACCCCAATTCCTTTATAGAAAAACCGGTTCTCAATAGCTCGAGATAACTTTTATAATATTATTAGAATAAAAAGTAAATTTCTTATGCAACAGAAAATTCAATAAAAAGATGAAATCGTCGTTATTAGTAAATATTTTAAATCGAATGTATCAGACCGTGAACGAGCGTGTCTGGCGGTTTGGTGTTGTGTAAAGCTAAAATAGGACAATCTTCAAACAGCAGTTTTTCATTATTTTTTTAAATTTTATATTTCCTTTGGGAATACCAAAAATTAGTCTGGTATTAGATAATCATTAATACGAACCAATTTCTACGAATTTGATTCATTGCACAGTTAATGATTCCGACCAACAGTTGAGTTCTAAGTAAGACTTTTTTATTCATTTTGACTATGTAAAATTACTGCTTACTTCTTTCTTCTGACTGTAGACTGACTTACTGACTTACCAACCATTGTAACCATAAAAGTACAGGCCTTAATATATCAAAAAAAGAAGATAGAGAGAGCAGAAGAGTGCTAGAAAAATATGTATATATATTTCAGAAAAAAATCTTCAAATTTTTTCTACTGGTGCTTTTTCGTAGCACGTCATTTACTCTTAATTAATGACTACGCTGTAATAAAAATCCAGAAAAAAAAACAAAAAATTCTGTCCGTCAGATGGCTAAGATCATTTCGACATACAATGATAGCTGAGGCTACGAAGGTGTGTTTTACAAAAAAAATTTCAGGTGGCTTTAAATTAACAGAAACGAATGAAGAGTCATTCGTCGACATTGATAAAATTAATTTGATTTGATTAAATAATCAAATCCATTGGGATAAGCTCTTCACGGTTTGATAATACTGTAAGTTTCTCAGGAGTCTCAACTAATTTAACTATTTACTAGGCAGTCTATAGAGTTTTCATTAAGTAGTCTTTTTTTTCATGTATACCTGTATTGGGACAAAACTCTAAACTGCGGCAGTTTACCCCATTTTCCGAGGCAAAGTCCTGAATTTTTTTTAATTCTAATTACTCCGCGGTTAATAATCAGAAAATACTAACATTTTCATGGGTTATAGGGAAGATCCCAATCGAAAACTTGAATATCAAATTGAAGAAGAATTTACTTCTGACAGTCCACAATTAGAAAAAAAAAAAAAAAAAGCAAATTTTGCAGCTCTTTGGCCCCACCTACCCTTTAGGTAAAGGAATGCCAAAAATACAAAATATAACTTTATTGTTTTTATTGACGTAAGAACTGATATGTTATAATTATTATTATGTTAGGTTCTATGTAATATGTTAAAAGTTATGTACCGTTATATGGTAAGCAAAGATAACGTCGTAAATCCACCAGCCTATGCGCCGACCTCACTGTAAAATAGAAAACACATTTTTATGTCCTCCTAGTTCCGGCCCTCCTGATAGCAATCGATTTCTATTTAATTAAATTATCGTCATACAACGAATAACAACTTGACTAAATATCCATTCAGCAACGTTTCTTCTAGTAACGACTTTTAGCTACATAAAACATTTGAATATAGTTATAACAGAACATGATAAATTTTAATTTATACTTGAAAATTTATAAATAAATATAAGTTTGGATGTCGGAATAGAAATTATTGCAACAAGGATTGCACATTTTCAACCTGGAGACTTTCAGACCCTTCCGAAAAAAAAACTTTTTCCTTCGTCTGCTAGAGAACACGGGAGGTTTCAAAATCAAGGATTATTCAATTATACAAACATAAAAAAGATACAATTTTATTAACGTAAGTAAGAAGCAACTTAAATGTCAAATTTAGTAATAAAAAATATATATTCAAATTGATAAATAAATTAAATTATCTAGCCAAAATTATTTATTACAATGTACGAACTTTTTTTCGGTTGTCACAATAATCAATTTCAATGTGCTATATCAAGCATACATTAATGTAGAACTTCTGATAAAAAATTATTTGATTTAGTACGTACATATAGAATAAAAAAGAACAGAAAAGTAAACATTACCCTGGGACTAGGTCCCTTAAGAATAACAAGTAAGTACAAGTAAAAAAGATAACAGAAAAAATGTCTGGTCAAAGACTACATTAATAAAGGTCAATTAATATTTGCAATAATCTCAATTACCAAATAAAAGTATTGAAAAAAAAAGAAGATTCTTCTCGTAAAAAAATAAAATAAATATAATTTTACTGACAAAAAAAATGAAAAAAAAAACATAGAAAATAAAATTATAAAAATAATGAAATGATTCACAGAGTTGAAACTTTGTATGATAATTGAAACCATTATTTACTACTAATCAAGATATTAATCTTGAATTAAAATTTCATAATTAGACAGCGTCTTTTTAGGAAGTGAGGAGGTGTTGAAAAAGGTGGAGAGAAGAAGAATGGCGGATATTAGAAGGGAGGGAATTCCAGAGGACAATGGAGCGGGCAAGAAAGGAATGTTCGAATGTTTTGGTTCTGTGGTAAGAAGTAATAGAGCCCAGAAAGGCGCGATCTTGTTTTTTGTGAGTTGCAGAGGATTTGAATTGTAGGAGGCTGTAGATGTGGAGGGAGTTGATGGTTCGGTATAGGAAAGATCCAAGGAAATATTGTCTGCGAGTGGTGGGGAAGAGCTACTTTAACTCGCCGTAAAGATGTGACACGTGAAACAGTCTCGAGGTACCGAAGACGAATCTTAAAAAACAGTTCATGATACGCTTCAGTCTGTCCTCGAATACAACCGAGAGGCCACAGTATACCACGCAGCCATAGCCAAATTAGGGAAAAAAGGAAAGAGGATTCGAGAAGCTAAAAGTTAATTGTTAATATTTATTTAGTAATTATTACAGTATTTGCAATAATAGTTGAAACATTAATACAAATACCGCCACATAAATATTAATAAAGTTTAATGATTATAATTATTATATTATTTATTATTTTTATATTTATTGCTATATGTTTAATATTATTTCTAGAAACGTTCATGAGTTTAGCCCTAAAAAGCATATAGCGGAAATATAAATTTTATTTATCAAATAATTAATCAACAAGCAGCTGAAATAGAATATTTAATGTGTATATTTACTTATAAAATAATGCTGTTATTTAAAGTCTGTATATCAAGGAAAAAATTATTAATTTTTACCCTTAAAAGAAGGTAAATGTACCGGTGGTGAGCAATGTTTCAATATTAGCCAGTACTTAAGAAATTAAATTGTGAAAATCAGGCAGATAGGCAGTGTTGCCAGGTCAGCCCTGTGTTTACCCACTAAAACTCTCTAAATTTTCTCCTAAATTCACCAACTTTAACCCTAAATTTATCTAAATTTGTCTCTAAATCCACCAACTTTAACCGTAAATGTTAAATTCTTATTTTTCTGTTAGTATAACCAAAATTATCCCCTAGTATAAGATAAGAATAAATGATTAGAAAAGTAAAAAAATACCCCAGTGGGTGAATAAAACCCTAAATCTAGGGGGAAGAACCCAATCTGGCTACACTGCAACTAGGTTTAGAATTCAGCTCCAAACTTGGAGTAAATGTTGCTGATACCATTTATTAGTGGTTTAAGTACTTTTATAAATATAAGTTTTTATTATACAACTTTTAATTTGACGCAACTTCCATTGGTTTTCCCATTATTCTTCATTTATGAGACTCTAAGCATTCTATAATATGTAAAAAAACACACTTAATGTAATATACATTATCATACTGTTCAAATGTATGTCCACTTTATCAAATGAGGTGATTTCCAAGTGTCCATTATTGGTGGAAATTTGATGAATAGAAAAAGTAAGAAACAATACGCAAACTACCATCAATTAAAATTTTCTTTCCTACGAATTCAAAGAGGAATATCTGGTGCAATTGCTGGATACGTTTCAGAACTCAAAAGTATCCAGATAAATCATCTGATCCGAAAAAATATTGAAAATTTCCGTAATTGTGCCTACTACCTTAATGCTCCATATATTTTACTAGTTCAAGACGTTACGGAATTTGCATCTCAACCTTAGAAATACAATTACTGTTTACAATAAGTAATTAAAATTTGTTAATAAGCAAACAAATATATTTTTACATAATATCTTCGTGGCTTTATTATGTATAATAATTTTCCTTATTTTATGCACGTATCTTCCTCTTGTCATTTCTTTTTAAATTATTTTCTTTTGGATAATTTTGATGCAGATCTATATTAAGAAGCATAGATACATTACAGGACCCACTTAGCTTTCATTGTATGTATTTATGTGTCTCCTAAATCTACAAAAAATATGTAAAAATTAATTTTTATTTGTTAATTAATAAATATAAATTATATAATGTTATTGACGTTCTCAACGTCAAGAATTAGTAAAATGAATGAAAGGGTTGGAAGCTTTATATATTGCTGAACATTCCAAAAAATCAATAAGATGGCATCCCAGTAAAAATAATAAGATTATCTAATCTAAAATGAAGACATATAATTGATTTAAGTTATACAACCGATCCTGAATGATATTTTTAAATCTTGAACCGGTTGACCTATGATATTTACGAGACAGGTCGATAATAAAACTCGATTATCTAAAAAGTGAAAGCAAATCATTACAACCCGAGACACCAAGTCCAGTTGATCATTTATATATATGTGAATATGTATATTCCATATTAAGTAAACCAATGAAAGATATACTGAAATTGAAAGATACGAAAATGCATATTATTTAAATGTTATTATAATTTCAGCAACGTATCATACATTTTTAGTGAAATCAAGACTGTATTAGCAGAGCTTTTTAGTTGAGTAACAACACGAGACGTATTGAATCAAAAACAATGTTGCACATAGAATACGATCTAACGGTACGCGTACACGGGACATTAAACTAAACGATCTTGGGATACAAAGAGGTTATAAGACATGGAGGTCATACTGTTCGTTTCTATATGGGTAGATATGTCGGTTATTGATGAGGTAATTGATTGACTTACTGTGTTTGGGTGCAGCTGATACCAGAACGACCAAAGAAGCGAGGAAGCAGATCCAAGACATGGCCGTAGACTGGAGCAGGCCTCCACCAGGGAGAGCCACTGTGTACCTTTCACTTCCACCTCTCTAAGCTCTCCTTGTCCTCTCGCATAATCTGGTCCTTAAATATACATACAGGTGTGTATCTAAGTTTCTACCGTAATTTCCATTTAATCCACAAAAAGTTTTGTTTTTTTTAAACTACAACAACAGTCCTAATTGATGCCTTATTATTTATGTGCCTTATTTTCTGTGAATTAAATAAAATTAATAAAAAATCGGATTGAACCCTAAAGGTAGACTTTCGCTGGTACTGCCCGCGGTTGCGACTGCAGAGTTGGCCAATCTTAGCCGCTAACTGTTACTGCTTCTATATTTCGCTGAAACTGTCCACCGCAGCAGCCCACTCTTGCATAAACTATAATGTTATAATCTCTCCTATATTTATAATCATACCATATCGTTATAACTATATAGTATATCCTTAAAATCTTTAAAATTATCTGTTATTTAGATACATACACATTATAGATAAATGAATACGTTTATTTATAAGTATTTACATATATGCAACAATGTTGCTATATATTGTTATGTTATGTATAACTAGATATTTGTTAGGTATTTTAGACAATGTACAAAGTTCGTCTATCGCGGTTTCTTTATTGTTTATAAATACAATAATACTAATAATGATGTGTAAATACAAAAATAAAATAATATGTATTTTTTACTATTACATTTCTGTAGTCCTTATGTTAGTGGTCATAAAGAACCTGAAACTGATTTACAAACTATTAGACGTTCGTCCTCATAATAATTAAATCCCTTTTTGTTAAATAACATTGTTTCAAATGATAATCGGGAACCGTCGCGTCTGAGGCAGTATGACTACTTCTGGAACGATCAGGGACGCAGCAGTCATGACGTCATACCTAGACTGCCGGGCAGTGCCAGCATAATATGTCCCTACCTGTTCAGTCAAAGTAGTAGTAAACTTTACCGGCCGCAACCGCGGGCAGTGTCAGCGAAAATCTACCTTAAGATTCGATACGGATACATCCATCCACAAAACCCAAATCCGCAAGAACAATCACCACCAATCCTCACTTTATGTACTGGTCATTCCTAAATATTTAATAATAAATAAATATTTTAGGGGTTCTATCATATTTGTTCTATATATGTTTGTTCTATCATTTATTTATATTTAAGCGCAACAACTTTACATGCTCATTTCAACCGTCGCACAGTAGGATCAATGAAGCCCTGGCCAAAATATGAAAAATTCATATGCAGATATTGAGTATGAATTAACACAGGATTATTTGTATGCACCTGAACTAACAGGAATCCGATATTTTCCGTAGTAATGACGTGTTTATTTATGAGTTAAATGTTTAATCCTGTCATTTATCATTGTCCGTTTATATACTTTATTATCACTCAAATCCTTCAAATTTCAGTTTTATTTTGAACCATTGAAGTCAGTGCTCAAATATTAGTTACACTAGTATGGATAACTCACCACAAGATAGTTATAATAAAACATAAAAGCATTTCTAATATGCTGTAGAGATAATAAATTTCTTTTCTTTGGACTCCTTCGTGTTCCAATGCACTTTCTTTCAAAATCACAAAAAGTACGTTTACAGTACAACGTAACGTTGCACTTTCGTTCTAATATCGAATGTTTACTTTCACAGTTTTCTGTTCTAATTCTAAAGGATTTCTGATCGCCCGACATTCTTGTATATTATAATATTTGCCGTATAATTCTTTATTTGTAAAGATTTTGTGATATGATTTATCAACTTTGGAAGGCTATTCTGAAAAGCTAAAGGAGTGCGTTTTCAATGGTCCTGTTTCACTGAAAAAACAAACAAAAAAAAAACACCTAGCTATGCTGCTTTTTATCTGTCAGTTTAAGTCGAAGTGGTCAGCATATCATCGAATTAAGTTTTTAATAAAGAAAACTATTATTATCGACTATTATTATTATAATTATTATGGAGAAATCGAAAGAATTTGATGCCACCCTAACATACAAAGGAATTCTTTCTGTCCTTTATTTGTGCTGGCTAAAGAGCTAGTAAATTCTGATTCTAAGTTTTGTACCTTTGGTATTGTTTATTGTATACTTATATTTATCATAGTTTTTTCATTTAAAAAAAAAAATTCAAAATTTAGAAAAGTTGAAATCAAGTTATTGCACGAACCTGGTATAATCCTTTTACTAAAAGCTTCTTGCCAAGCCTTATCCAAGATGGCCTTTCTTGTATAATGATGTAAATTGAAATTATAAACTTCGGAAAATGTCTCAACTCACCCACAAACTTAATGTTGAACACGTATTCCCTCGCCATTTAGCATATTTGAAGAGATTCGGCTGACAGACTTCCTATCGAGTTGACTTCCTTCGTGAGATTGGTAGAATACGAGATGGATACGCATCTGCTGGAAGTGGTGTAGTTTGTTCCTCACCTATGCATAACATTGGAAGTGATTTTGTTATTTTACTATGCTATAACGTCTCTAGTTCAATTAGCGGTAGGTAGAGCAAGCAGTATAAGGTGAGACGGAACGTAAACGGTACGTGTTTGAGAAAGAGAGACTGATGGAAAATGTTAGTGGAAGAAGACTAAGATTATCCACTGAATATCGTGCCTGTTGGTCACATTTTTGGCTAAAAAAAACAACAATATTGACTCGAATAAATTTATATTCATATATATATATATATATATATATATATATATATATATATATATTTATATTATACCTACTTTGTAGGTAATATTTAATAACAAAATGTGATCGTACACCGAAAGACAAAAACTCAACAGATATTGTTCCAAGAACCGATCAAATTTTGACGGATGAAGAGAAGAAGAAGAGTAGTTAAAGAAGTAAACCATTAGGCGCTGAATGCAACAAGAAATACCATTCAAAATACTTTCGAACATAAAAAATAAAAATAATATGAATTTCATCGCACACTATTTGCGAACCGACGAAGAAACTTCAAATTTAATATCCAAGTTTGATAGTGAAGAATATTTTCGAATTACGAAAACATCACATGTCCATTTTCTTTCTCGATAATTAGACTTTATAATAAGATAATATTTTGTCTATAGACTTTTAATAGGAACAAAAACCATAGATGTTCTTTGAAATACAGAGTAGTTATAACAGTTGTAAGTTGAGGTGTATTTCAGGAACCACACATGTTCTGCACTTGAGTGTTTTCTGCAATTCATGTGTGACCGCTTGGTGTTTCTGCCAGAGGTTTCCACTTTATATGGAAGTTAATAATATCATTTCTGTACTCTGTTTTGATTATTTTCAAATTAATGTAAATAAATGGAGGGTGTCATACACCATACTGTCTTGCTAGAGTTTTTTTAATGTTAATTATCTGAAGGTCGCTTTGATACGATAATGTATTACTTTCCCCACAGAGATCATTCTTATCTTATCCATCTGTTTGATGTCGTGAAAAGTGAAAAGTGCAATATCAAAACTTAAGTTTAGAATCAAGTGCCAGGAATAAAGTTCGAGTTAAATCTTTATCATCTGATGATGTATTACATTATAAAAATGGTGGCCTAAATTTTACCATAAGAAGGTATCAATCATCTACCGAAACAAAAGGTAGGAAAATCCAGCTAAAACAAAAAATTACATTCACCATATTGCAATGTATGGAATTTAAATATTCGAAAGTAAAAAAGTATATTGGTGCACTGAAATCTCACGCTTATGTTGTAATAACAGAAATTGAAACTATTCCTGAAGAACCCGGCAAGGCATGCCCACTGAATTTGGACTGTTTTAATTTAAAAAGATGAAAGATATAAAAAAAATGAATTTTATTCGAAGATATTTGCCCTTCCTATCCCAGAAGAAGAAGAAAAAGACGAATGAAATTTTATACACGTCATCATTATCTATCCTTTATTAAACAAGTTTGATGTTACATTTGTATCATTTATTTTTGTTTATGATCACCTATTGGCTATAAACATGCAGAATACCTGAAGTGATCAATGTACCTGTAGATCTGAATACAGTTGGTGCATTGTTGCCAAGAAACTTAGCTGATGACATGGTATTCAATGTTAACATTGAACAAGAAGTTTGATTCATACGTCAGTATATCTTAGTGGCGTTTTGAAGAAGAATGCAATCAAAGAATTGTTATAATATTTGAAAAACCAGTCACTTTATAAAATTTATAATATTGATATCGATTGGAATTCGGCTAACATTCAAAGAATACAATTTATTTTATGATTTTTATAAAAGTTATGATTTTTTTTTCGCCCAAAAATAAGCACTCGACGAACTTAATTCTACGCTTTTAAAACCCCGTGGGTGTGTGACACAGTCTGTGTCCAATTTGTTTTTCATCCACGTTATCTAATTAAATATAATAATATCCATGCACTGCTTGGTCCTCGGTTATTTACTGTTGACTAAAAACTTATTCCGCCAATTTTTTTCAAAAACAATTCTATTCAAAAACATAAAGTTTAAGTTTTGGGATTATTCCCTGTAATTATAATTAGTAATTAAGTAATTTTATTAATGTAATATTATTAAAATTTACTTGTTTAGCGCCGTCAGATCAATTTCTATAAATACGAAGGAGATAGACCTTATCAGTGTCAGATTATCATGCGGTCGACCGCTTAATGCGTATGTACCGAATTTCATCCTGAGAATTATCTGAATTGCAATTTAACGTAACGAAGTAGCAACACTGATAAAAAAATAAAAATTATACAATGAAATATGTAAGCAAAAGTGGGATATCAGGTAACTGTTTAATCCCGACTTTTCAAAGATAGACAAAAATGTTTATACAATTAATTTTTCATCATAGATAGGTGGTGTTTTTAAAACAGTATGAACTAACAAGTGGTAAACTATCAGTTCGAAAAAATTAACAATTAACTGTTGTACATACGATTCACGCAACAATAGTATAATAAAATAACTCAAAACTGTTTTGGACTTAAATGGTTTCACTATTTTACCGACAATATGTGCTTTGATTTCTTATAGCTTTTTACTTCTTTGTACGTAATAAAGGTAGTATTGTAATCGCGAAAATTTTCGGTTTAAATATCCATTTTGACCATCCCTGAATTCCTTTTGACTAGTTTCCTCATGGCCTATGTACGATACGTTCGGATCTCGCATAACTCAAAAACGGTTAGCCGTAGAAAGTTAAAATTTTGTATTTAGGATTGTTTTAAAATTTAGTTGTAAGCATCCCTTTTTGGTCACTGCATGATCACCGGAAGTGGTACTTTACTTGAAGATCATAATAAACTTAAATAAAAAATTATATTAAAATTAAATACAGAGATCATATGGTTCGGTAATAAACGTTACAAACACGATTTTTTTTTCCACTCCAATTAAACATTTTTATTACTTGTTTTAAGTGTTAAAATTGAATGTAAAATAATTGTTTTCCTCCCCTGTGAGCTTAACAAGTCTGCAGCTGGAGAATAAGATGTAACTTAACTGGGTTCTTCCGCTTAAAATGTCGAAACCGTCGATTTCCAATGCTTTATCAAGTGACATAGACAGTTCTAATGTTGCCAGGCAACAAGAAGAAATCTCTTAGGAAGTAGTAATAGTAATAGGAATAGTAATAGTAAGTCATATGCTGTCCATATCAGATATTTTATATCAGCATTTCTGTGCCGATTTAATTAAGGTATTATTTTTATAATTTCGATATTTCTGGGACGATATAATTAAGATGTTGTTTTTATAATATCGATATTTCTGGGACGATATAATTAAGATATTATTTTATAATATCGATGTTTCACTGCCGATATCGTTGTGATATTGTTTGTATTATGCTCGTTTACAACTGGATTTGAATAATGAGAAACACGTTATCTCTTAATCACCTTCCGATTCGTTTAGTTTTTTTTTTTTTTAATTTGATAAAATAATTAAAGATATTTTGAGATATCGACATTTCTGTGCCGATATGACTAAGATATTGTTTTAATTAAGTTCATTGCCAGCAGAATTTAAATACCAAGAAACAGGTTATCTCCTAATCTTACAGCAATACGTTTAGACTTCTTTTTTTTAATTTTATAAAAATATTAACGATATTTCTAAATATCGATATTTTTATTCCTATATTATCAAGATATCGATATAGTTAATCGATATCTATGTCAAAGTTTTTATGGTTCTTTTTTTGTCGGACCCGTCGTCCTTGTAGAATTTTTTATTTTATATTTGTTTCTCCTCTTTTTTTTAAACATATCGGTTTTCGATATTCAAATTTTAATATCGATATTGCGATGTATCGAGAAAAAATATCGGACAAAAAGATAAATATATGTATTTTTAACATCGATATATGTATATTTTTTCAACATCCATTCGATTCAGTAGTTGAAGCGAACCAGGGGTCCACAGGAATGAATGGCGGTAATGACGACCGAGAATTGTTTTCAAATATTTTTTTGGCCTCGGAGGACCATTACATGAGTAATTCATTCAAGTGAGAGCTCAAAAAAAAAAAAAAATTCGCCCGAACTACAAGCTTGATTTACTTTAGTTAATACGATAAATAAGATTATTTTAATAGAAAAATTATTGTAACAGAATATCGATGTTGAACAGAGAACGCATTCGCAGTCCTCCCCACTCTCCGAGCTCGGCCTGTTCGACCAGTTCTGGTCTGGTCGTCGTCGAAGGTGAGGCATCACAAATAGTTCTTTAACTCTACAGATATTATTATAGAATATAATTAATAAAATTTATCATTAAATTTTTAACACTAGCATGTATGCATTGCAACTAGGTATGTTAATCCACAAACACTTCAATATCAGGCTCAGCTCAAACCTATGATTTGTAGAAATTAGAACTATGAAGTAGAAATTATTGACCTATTACTATATTTATTAGTGAGCAGGAATTCCTTTTTCATTCACAAACTATCATTTCATTCAGTTGTGACAGGGAACAGATGAATAAAAGAAGTCGAGTACTCTTATAAGGATCCATCCAAGGATCTACTTTGAAGAATCCCACCCCAAACAATGATATATGGAGTCCCTCCCTCTATATAATATTTTTTATACCTAGGTATATAAATTATAAAATAACATTCATATAGGTTTATACAATTTTTGATTACAGATAAGAATAAGTAAAAGTATTTTGTAATTTCGGGCGAGAGGGAGGGGGAGTCCGGACCCTCTGGATCTCCCCTCTGACTACGCCACCGCCTATAAAACTGTAAAGTCTATTTTATAATTGTATTTATCTATCTATTGACGATATTGTAAGATAGAAATGTAATGGCAAATAGGAGTGATTACATTCCATTACATTAGGTAATTACATTCCACTGTAATTTCTGTTAACTTTGTAATAGAGAAAACAATATTATTAAGTAATATAATATCAAACAATAATAAATCAAAATGTATTGCAGAAAAATATGATGTTCTGATGAAGGGGATAAGATCCCGAAACGTTACAAGTGAAATATGGCAGTGAGAGAAAAATAAATCAAGTAAAGGAGACCTGTTCACTAATAGACATAGAAATTCCTGAAATTAAAAATATTAGTTAACCTATTTCGTATCACGGAGAAAGGTAATGATCATTTATGTAATGTAATTTGTTTTTTTAAAAATGTGTTAACCGTTTAGAAACGAGTGTATTGATAGTACATATAACTTTTAACTTAATTTCCTTATCTAGGCCTACCAGGATGTGTATTAATATTACTGACGTAAGCATGGACTTATAAATGGCATGTAAGAAAGAAGAACTTAAAGAAAAAAGTATTAAATTATAATAATAATTTTCTCATGCAAAAAAATACTTGATATAAATGTATTTGAGGATTTAGCCAAAAAAATCGAGAATTATAATCTTAAATAAATAAAAACTAAAAAATATTTTTTTTAATTGTAACAATTTTCAGTGTGTGAAACAGTGACTTGAAGCTCTTAAATGAAACATCGAAAAATTTGTAATCAAACGATTCAAAATAAAAGGTAAGTTAAAAAAAAATATAGAAAATATTAGTTATATAATGCGAAATAATCTTTTAAAATGTCAACAAAACAAAGCTGTGTGGTGTTCTCTT
Source organism: Rhaphigaster nebulosa (assembly GCA_948150685.1). Taxonomy (NCBI): domain Eukaryota; kingdom Metazoa; phylum Arthropoda; class Insecta; order Hemiptera; family Pentatomidae; genus Rhaphigaster; species Rhaphigaster nebulosa. Next base: position 18,543,062 of record OX411310.1, on the reverse strand, counting down.
ACACACACACACACACACACACACACACACACAACAGTGTTTCTTCCATGGCGTCATTATGGTACAAGATGTGGCAGATCACACGTTCATTTCAGTCTCCTTGTGTTCTCTGTCATATAACATATTGCCAGTGAACTACTAAATTCGTAAATTACCAGCTGATTTGTCAGTTTTGAAAATTATCACTGTGAATTTGTAAAATATGTAAGCAGATATATATATATATATATATATATATATATATATATATATATATATATATATATATATATATATATATATATATATATATATATATATATTGTAGTAATTCCTAAAAAAATAAACCGTGTAGGTATAAAATTGTGTATACTCCATACAAAAAATCATGTTAAGATATAAAAATATAAATAAAGATGCAAACATTCAATTCAAAAGTTTCAGGATTGTAAATCAGGATTGTATCAAGCCTGACCTTGCTGACTTGGGTTTGGCGGAGGTCAATTGTGGAAGGGCGATTGGTAGTATCGGCATCGAATCTTCGGGTTCATTAAGCCTTTAATTATTAATTATGATTATTATTATTGTCAGAGTTATTAAAACAAAACATATGTAAATCCTAGAAGGGCTGCTAAAATAAAAATTACGTAACATAAAAAAAACTTCGTAAATGTCAACAAAACAAAGTTTAAAAAAAACGAGAGTTGAAGAGTTCTATAACTAAGGTCGTATTTCAAATTATCATTAATAGTAACTAAAATACAAAATTGAAGATATCAAAATGGCGGGAGGGGTGTTAGTTGAGACCCTCAAAAGGCAGTTCTCTGACACCAATTCGCTTTACATACAAATGTTTTTAAACGAAAAAAAAAAGAGTGTATGATCTACAAACCGATTTAAAGTGTCAGTACAATATAACAGAAGATCGACGATATAATTTGTTATATATAAATTGTATTCCTACAGAACTGCAACTCTGGGATTCCCAATGGTTGGTGTATTTTTTTTTAACGGATTCTGATAGGAAATGAAATTTTAAGAAAAATTCGTATCGGGCACTTTTTTGATCCGATGCAATGACAAACACGGTTTTAATATAAAGTTATAAATATTTCTGAAGAAAAACCAATTTTTTTTAAAAAACTATTTAAGTAAACGTTATAGGGAATTAAAATCACTTCGAAATGAGCCCTATGACGTAGTATCATTCCAGAAAGCCTAGAAGAAATAAAAAAAATCTCTTTGCTTTCCTCTACTTTATTATTGCCACTCTAATTGTTACTGTTCTGGAATGAAAGTAGACTCATTTCAAAGTTATTTTAATTATCTACAACGTTAACTTCACATAACGTCGGTACATAAATTCCCATAAATACGAAGAAGACAAACAAAACATAATGGTGTCAGATTATAACTGACAACATATGGTCGACCGCTTAACACGTAAGTACGTACCATTTGTTATAGTGAATCTGTTTCTAAGTGATAAAATTTGAATAACAACTGCATTACTATCCTTCTAAAGAAATATGCTTTTACAAAATTGGGACATTCAATGCATCCACTTCGATGAAAGAAAATCTTAGGAAAAAAAAATTATTAAATGAATTGTTACAAAGAAAAATGATGTGATATTAATTTTTTTTCTTTTATCCATAATTAAAAAATATTAAAATTCGAAATTTTTACAAAAATATTGGATTGATACTCGAATTCTCGAATTTTTTATGCGAGAAAATAGGTTAAAAATAATGACCATTGGAATTAAAAGATGCAGTTATAGTTATAGTTCAGGGATTAAGTTGCTGAGGAACTCTGTATAAAACCAGTCTTCATTTTTTATGTTTTTTATGGTAGCATATAATATAAAAACTATTGTTTTGTTTTTTTATTCAAACACTCCAAATCTTATTAAACCATAATTTGTTTTAGTTAACAATTCAAATCAGAAACATCTTCAGTCTTTGACTATTGGGAATACTTTCCCAATTACCTCATAAAGAAAATTGGTAACGTGTTTAATTACAAACTCACAAGTTTTTTAAAAATGATCTTATTTTACGTCCTGGCAGTTACTCACAGCGAGCCGAGTGATGTTAATTATATCGATATATAATATAATCACTGCTCTTAACACGATTTTTACTTAAAGATTAAAATAGTAGCTAATAAAAAATATTTCTTTGAACACCCTTATTTTGGTAATGATGATTTGCTTATTTACAATTCATCCAGATCTGCAGATTCTACAGCTTTACGTGGTACTTTAATATATCAGCATCAACAATAGAACAGGGTCCTATAACACTAAGGTCTATTCTATAGGACCTAGTGGTAAATCCGTCCCTGTCTGTAGAAGACAAGGACTTCACATTCACAAAGTAGTTCACTCAATGAATCCTTGACTCAGTTGAGGGAAATGGAAGGAACAGAATTCTTTGCTTTGAGACTTTGTTTGGACTAGTGAGGAGGTAAAAATACTAAAGTCCCCGCTCCTAAGAGGTCAGCGGGATGTAGGATGCGGAAGGTCACTATTTTTCTTTTCGTCATTATCTCGGAAACCATACCAAATAAAAAAATAAGCTGACCAAATGTGCCAAAATATTGGCATTATTCAGTTTGTTTTCACAATTTCGCATACTTTCCGCGCTCAAATTAAGACAATCTTTAAAAATAAAAAATAAATTTCTCACTTTTTTTGTCGTATTTGATGAGCTAACTCTTCAGCCCTTCGTTCTCCGAAAAGAAGATGTAGAGTATTAAATTTTCTTCAAGAATGCGTAGCATTCCAATTCTCTAACTCCACATAAAAGCCAATACAAAAGTATTTAGATGTATAAACAGTATATGCTATAGATATTAATATATATTCAGGGCCGCCCTAAGACATCCGGCACCCATGGGCTACTAAAAATAATGTGTCCCTCTTCGTAAGTTATGAATGCATATAATATTTTCTATGAAATTTCAATGATCCATTTAGTACACGCTATTTGTTTATTTTTGTCATGAATAGATTACTGTCGCACAGTGCGGCGGGATACGAATCTAGTAGAAAGAAATTCAAAAAACTCCTTGAGCAGCAGAAATCCGTCATTAAAGTCGAATTTTCACTAAAATAAAAATATTATAAAAACGGGGAATTGAGAAAACAGTTGAGACCAACAAAAGACAGTTCCCTAACATAACGAAATTTACTCATACTTTTATTATATTGTTCTGCCTGTCTACTGAACTGCGATACTGAAAAACCTTCATTCCGAATTTCAGCTCATTTGACACAACAGGGGCCATTGGAGTTGAAATATCCACATCTTTGCTAATAATGATCCGATTTCGATGAAACTTCTTTTGTTGTATAGGCAATTTAATTTCCTTCCAAATGCAAAAGGTTTTTTTAGTTCCCTAATCAATTTGGAGGGGTTTTAAAGGTGCGCAAATATTTTAAACAAACAAAACGCGGAGGGTGGGGGAACAAAGTTGAGACCCGTAAAAGATAATTCCCTAACACCGACTCAGTTCGCATACTCAAAGGTAAACATACCGAAATTACATACATATACTTGTAAGTGCTTATTCATCCGACAATGACTTATATACAACCCTCTCATACCTGCCATCCATTGAAAGAAGTATTGAGCTTCTTTCTTTGCAAGGTCCTTCTAGAAACAGGACAGAATGTTGCTGTTTCTTGATATTCCTCCAATGGAATCTGGCCTATTGCCTACATCCTCCTTGATTCGTCTTTTAAGAAAATTAAAACTATTTTAACTTATTATTCTCCTAGGCCAAGCGGCCCCTACGAGATTCGGGGCGCATAGGCAATTGCCTTATATTGCCACTTATTTACTGGAGGTACAGTTATTATTTTTTTTATATCTGATTCCTTTATAAGTATTTTACATTATTTATACCCTGCTTCTTTTGCCATATTAACAGGATCAGCGATATGTTCAGGATAAATACTGGATAAGGAATAAATAAATATACCAAGGCAATAAAAAAAAAATATTTTTGACGTACAAAATTACAAAACTTTTAGTTTTATCAACAGCCAACCAGAAATTCACAAGAGCTGTTTTCCTGGTCGAAGTGCTACGTATATCTGTCGGCGCTGTCTTCGGGTCAGTGATAAAAGATTTGGCCAGTTTGGAGGCTGCACACACGAGGTAAGGCACTATTTCATTTGAAAAATTGTATTATTATTTTAAAAGATATTTTCAGTTATATTTATTTTAATTTCACAAATATTTTGCTTGATGAAATTCTACAATCTATGACCTCCTTATCGGGCTTTCAGATAAAATTTGTTATTAATAAAATAGAAACAAAATCAACACTTCTCTTTAATTTTAATTTCATCTGAATCAATGTGATTTAATTTAGACAAAGTAATTTTATCAGACCTAGAATTTTAATTGTGAAGACAGTATTAAGTAAGTAAATAATTTACTTTGATTGAATTATTTTTTTTTAGCACTAGATTGGATTAATTAAGTACTAAGGACTTCAATGAAGTGATGCTTAAGAAAATGGCACATAAGCTAAATTATTTATTTGAGATAAGTGTTTGTTTTATCTTTCTGTTTGAGCGCCTGTATATTATTTACATGACTGTCTTAAGCCACGAACATTTTACTTGATTACTTGTACATTCGTACTCTCTTCATCTACAAAAACATATCAAGAATTCCCATTTCGAATCAGAATGTCATTTTTAAAAATAAAATAACTGCTGTTGTTTTTTAGATGAATACGGTCACAGGTGAATATTTTTTGTGGCTCTCTTCATCGTAAAAAATAATCATCTCCTTGATTATAATTTTAAAAAAAATGTAAAATCATTAATTTTTTAGTTGTGCCGTTTTCGTCCAAGCTAGTGATATATATTATTTTTAAATATTAAATCGGAAGGAAACATTAAGTTGGACTAAGAAGAAAATTATTATTTCCGAGATAGATCAGAAATAATAATTAAAATTAAGAATACTCGTAACAACAATTTTAGAGAGCAGAAGAGAAACAAATAGATGATTCATTAAACACAATTAATTAATCTTAACTTTTTTTTTAGTTTTAATTTAAATACATTAATTAAAAAATTAAATATATACAAAATAATTTAATGGGAAATGTCATTATTGATTTTAAAATGGCTCAAACGTACCTATGTAAATATCTACAAAACGGGTATGATACATCAAACTCTATTGGCAACATCTCACTTTTTAGAAAATTGCAGATAAATGGAACTAGTGTTAATTTGAAGAGTAGGAATAAGATATCAGAAGAAACATATAAATAATCCACAAGATATAATGTATTACTAAGATTTTGCCGTTTAATGCACATTTTTACTCTCCAGGATGCAGTAATATATACAATTATATAAAGCTGAAGAGTTTGTTTGAACGCGCTAATTTCAGGAACCACTAGTCCGATTTGAAAAATTCATTTTGCGTTAGAGCGTTTATTGAGGGAGGCTTTAGGCTTTATTACATCACGCTACGATCCATAGCAACGGAGCAGTAACCATAGTAATTTGCTAAAACAAAAAGTGTCCAACGTGCGTACGTGTCGTTGTCATGTCAAATTCATACCCGAAGAAGCAAGTTGGCTACACAAACGTTTTAATAAGTGTGAAATTATTGTGTGAAAACGTTATTTGTGTCTTTTTACTTCCTTGTACGAAGTAAAGGAAGTATTGTAATCGCGAAAATTTTCGGTTTTCAGATTTCAACGGAAATATCCATTTTGACCATCCCTGAATCCATTTTGACTAGTTTCGTCGTGGCGTCTGTACGTACGTTCGTTCGTACGTACGTTCGTATTTCGCATAACTCAAAAACGGTTAGCCGTAGAAAGTTGAAATTTTGTATTTAGGATTGTTGTAAAATCTAGTTGTGAACCTCCCTTTTTGGTCACTGCTTAATCACCGGAAACGGTACTTTACTTGAAGGTCATAAAGGATTTCCATCAAAAATTATATTAAAATCCTTTGCAAAACTTCTCAAATTTGGTATTTACAACTTATATATTGATTTAAATAACATACTAGATTTTGGAGTATGATACTTGGAGTATGACATACTATGCAAAATTTTTATTGGTGCTTTCAAACGAAAGCTAATGAAATTCCCTACAAAACGAAATTAAAATCATTTAAATCGGACCATTATTAGCTGAGATATTGCGTAAGGAACTTCTGAGACTGATTCTTCTGGCGGCTAGTCATCCTGCTTCCTGACTTATTTATTGGACTTCTGATTTCCTCGTATCTCTCTGTTTTATTCTTCCTTGGATTATTTCTTTACTTCCTTTAGCTTCCTTAGTCTTTCCTTTTTTTTGTTTCCTTCTGAAGTGCACATCAAATATTTCATCTGTATCATTTCACATCACAGCCTACTTGCATTGACAGAGGTTTTTAAATTAACACTTCCAGTTCAGCACTCTCACGTCGATCATCTTGTGAAAAGCTTCAAATTTCTTTCCCTTTGGTGCCTACTGATTAATTTTTTTTACTTGGACAGACTAGAAATTTTTGAAATATTACTAAGTGGAAATAATAAAACATTGTGTAATAATTTGCAGCGTTTTATTACTATTTTCAAGTGTTAAAATTGAGTCTAAAATTTCTCCCCATTTGTGAGATCAACAAGTCTTCATCATGAGAATAAGATATTAGTTAAGTGGGGTTTTCCGCTTAAAATTTAGAAACTGTCCATTTCTAATGCTTTATCCAGTGATATTGACAGTTTTATTGTTGTCATGGAACATGAAGAAATATCTTGGAAACTAGTTGCCTACTGAAGGACGACATATAATAATGGAATGAGACCTCCAGTGACAAGAATGTGTGTTTGTGTGTGTGTCAATAGATGGATGACGGGACGCGGAGTGTCGTTTTTACTGCAATCTTCGGAAACTAGTAACCAAATTCAGTATCACTTTTTGAGCCACGGATTTATAATTTTATAGGCGTACAAGGAAGTCATGTGTTGCCCACATCAGATATTTTGCTTCGCTACCGCAAATCACTTTCCAATAAAAACATATTAACTTTGTCACTGTTTACATACTTGTTAATGACTATCGTTACGTAGTTATAACCTCATTTTCAAATAAAGAAATAAATATGCGGGTATATGTTTTTTCACCAATAAAAAATGAAACTGACAACATTGAACATAACTATTTGAAATTAATATATACAATAAAAGGTGAACAAACAATCTCAGTATCTCGTAGTTGCAGATCAAACCATTGAAACCTATTAAAAATCGAAATCGCACCGTTATTAGCAAACATATAAGGCATTGAATTGTGTACACATGTTTTTTGTATTGAACTTTGTAACCAAAGCTGTAAGGAAAGTAGTGTGAGTGGACACACCAGATATTTTATTTAATACGAATTCCCAATTCCAGTTCCGAGCCCGTTTGTTACGGACAATTTAATTTTTCACTGTCATTCATCGATTTTAAAAGCTCATGTTAAAATCGATTAATAAATTAAAAAAGAATCGATTTAAACTCTCGAATCAGGGGGCCCTCCAGTTTATACAGAAGGTTCACCTTGCATATGCGATGGTTACAGAAACATAACGCCCATATAAATGCACTGAACCCAAGACCATAAATAGATTATAGAAGTACAGTTTTTTGTCTTTCAATTTTTTATTGATTTTTCACTTAATATTATCTAAAACGTTTATTTAGCAGCCAAAAATCACTCTCGCTTACTCCATTTTATTCTAGTACTAAAATCAATAATATCGAAAAGAAATATCGTTACCGTGATATTATAGGAACTGAAATATCGTTATCGTGATATTATAGGAACTGAAATATCGTTATCGTGATATTATAGGAACTGAAATATCGTTATCGTGATATTATAGGAACTGAAATATCGTCAAAATCGCACCGTTATTAGCAATCATATAAGCCATTGAATTTTATACACATGTTTTTTGTATTGAACTTTGTAACCAAAGCTGTAAGGAAAGTCGTGTGAGTGTATACACCAAATATTTAGAAACGAATTTCCAATCCCAGTTCAGAGCCCGACTGCTACGGACAGTTTAATGTATTCATTGTCAGTCAAAGATCGACTCAATGGGTTTTAAGAACTCCATCGTATCATCGTATTTTAAAAGTTCGTGTTAAAATCGATTTATAAATTTTTAAAAATCGATTTAAAACTCTGGAATCAGGGAGTCCTCCAGTGTACACAGAAGGTTGAAGACCTTTCAATGGCTTAATTTTATTTTATCAGCCAACAATCACTCTCGCTTTATCCTAGTACGAAAATCAACAATATCGAAAAGAAATATCGTTATCGTGATATTATAGGAACTGAAATATCGATACCATGATATTATAGGAACTGAAATATCGACATCCAAACACAAGATCAGCTGTTATTCATTTGTTTTTACAGAGTAATCAGTTGTTTTACCGGTTTTGTCTCTCTTCCCTCTCCTCCACCCTCGATGACCGCGGAGAGCAATCAACCAAGGAGATAACGGTTATTTTAAAGTAAACCGCTTATTTTTAAATGGACGATTTATATTAAGTTTCTCAAAATAATCAGTTTTTGACGGTTGACTAAGAAGATACACCAAACCAAACATCAAAGATGCCCTTAAAATTGTGATTTTCGGAGTCTAAACGTCAGTTTTTATATTTTGGTTTCCCACCTCAAAAAAAACAAGTTTATTTCGAATTTTTATGAAAATCAAAAAACAAAATTTTTTTGCTAATAAACACCCAAGGATTGTTTTCAAAATGGTCTTACATATTTTTTCTGCTTCATATGGACAGTGCAGGAATTTGAAATTTTGCACGAATTTAGATCATAATTTAAGGTGTTAAAAAAAAAATTTGAAATTTTATAGGATCAGTAAAAATACGTTTTTGGGAGCAATAATCACAACCTTGGTTTTTCATTTTTGAAATGTTTTTTTCACCATGCAAATTTGGTATGAAAATAAATTTTATATCCTTGTTTTATTCATTATATTTTACTTTTTTAAACGTGTGTTTATTTGAAATCTAATCTAAATAAATTTAAAAAACCGTTAAGAACTTTTTATAAGTAAAGAGAGAGGGAATAACTATTGACTTGATTGTTACCTTTAATTATCAAAAGTTCTTGAGATTTTTTTTTGTAGTTATCATGCTATATTCCAAAATGATTTGTTAGATAGCAGAATAGCTCGTCATATTTATTTTTTACGACATAATAAAGAATTCGAAGTTTTGTTCACGTTATTTAAATTGTAGCAGGCTGTAGCTATAGGAAGGGTGCTGGGTGTTGATAGTTTGGTATAGGAAAGATCCAAATAAATATCGTCTACGGTTGGAGGGGAAGAGTCACTTTAACTCACCATAAAAGTGGGATATATGAGCCCGTCTCAAGGTATAGAAGACAAATCTTGTCTCAAGGTATAGAAGACAAATCTTGAAAATCATAGCCATAGCCAAAGTGGGGAAAGATAAGGGAGGACAGGAGGATTTTACAGGTATGCAGTATAGTGAGTACAATAATTTACTCTATCCAAGGAAGATTATGCAATTTAAATTATATAGATTATATAGGTCAATAGATATCAATTTATTGTTAATAGATACTATTTATCAAATTTCAATATGATTCGTTGATTGATATTAATATTTCTTTATTTTATTGAGATTTTTCTTTTCATAGGATTAATGTAACAGAAGCTGTTAAGAAGAAATATGGGAGTATTCATGAAATTATCACTCTGCTTCTTGGCAATAGCACTGTATAATGCAGACTTCATTCATGGTAAGTAGGTTAATGAATTGGAGTGAATTAATTCAATCCGAAACAAAAAATATTTAGACTTATAGCAGTTACAATTTAGCAAGTACATTTTCAAAAAAATTATCTGAAATTTTACATATTTAATATTTGATATAATAATTTATTCTTCTTCTTCTTCTTCTTCTTTGGTAGCACTACAACCCGTGAAGGGTCCTGGCTTCCTCCAACAGCAACCTTCATGCGCCCCTGTTCTGTGCCACTGCCATCCAGTTCCCCATGCTCAGATAATCTCTAGCGTCAATGGACACACAATCTGCCCAGCGTAGTTTTGGTCTTCCAACTCTGCGACGACTAAATAGGGGCTTAGTTAGAATCTTCCTAGGTAATAAATCATCAGTCATTCTGGCGAGATGTGCTGCCCATCTGAGCCTTCCAAACTTGATGAAACGGGAGATATCCTGTTCATGATATAAATCATACAGCTCCCGATTGTTTCTCCGTCTCCATTCATTGTTTTCAAACACAACTCCATAAATTCGACTCAACACTTTCTGCTCAAATATAAGAAGGAGTTGGTGCTCAGCTCTGGATGTAGTCCAGGTCTCTGAGCCATAACAAAGTACAGGCCGGATAAGAGTTTTAAAAATGATAATTTTTGTTCGCCTTGTAACTAGATTGCTAGAAAAATACTTTCGGAGTCCAAAATAACAGCGGTTCGCAGCCAATATTCTCCTCTTGATCTCAACTGCGGTTTCGTCGTTGAAAGTTACCATAGATCCAAGATAGACAAATCCTGAGACCTGCTCAAACCTGTAAGGCCCAAAAGCAACACCCGCACCTGTCAATCCCGTAGCTTGAACAGCAGTTTGCAGCAGATTCTAGATCAAGGAAGGCTTCAACTACCGCTTGTCTGGATCTTCCCATGTCGTCTGCATATGCCAGCATCTGTAGCGATTTGTTCCAAACCGTGCCAGTAGTCTGTATCTGAGAGTCCCTTATTGCTTTCTCTAGCACCATGTTAAAAAGTAGACATACCAGAGCGTCACCCTGCCTGACTCCTCTCCTGGACGAGAATTCCAATGACCTCCGAACTTGTACCTGGACCACACACTCAATCTATTCTAAAACTTATTAATATTTCAAGAAAGATAAAAAGGTTATTCAAGCCATTGCATTTTTAATGCTTATAATACATACTTCATTTAAGGAACTTTGTCGTATAATTATTAATATCAATTCATTCTTAATATGAATTCCTTATTATTATTATTTATGAACAGATCCCACCCTGGGCCGTTCTAGTTGAGTCAACTATTTAGAAGGAGCCTGTTAGCGGCACATGTGCTGGATGCACACTCCTCTGGCCATTCTACTTGTTTGTGTGTGAAGGGGAAGATGATATTTATACTAAAAAGTCTGTTCGTTCCAATCCTGAGATCCACCGAAGCAACTAGTTGAATCAACTAAACGGCCTCGTGTGAAACAAACCCAAGTCCCAATGAATCCCTCAATTTTCTTTTTTTTTCCTTTTAAGGTATTTGAGTTAGTTTTTATAAATTTATTTTATTGATAGTAGAAAAATTAAAAAATTAATCTTAATTTTTAATTAACAAGGAATTGGTTTTAATCAACATATTTTGGTCAGAATGAGACATTTGTACGGTACCCATTCAATATATCCACCATATCGAGTTTTCAAATACACGGCCCTTAAACTTTTTATTAAATATTCTTCCCGAAATTTGTTATCCTCCTCCCAGCATCTTTCCTTCCTTTCCAAGATCTTATCAAGATTTAGTACATCATTCCTAATCTTAATCAGAAAATTTCCTGGTGGGCTCTTGACTCCTAAATCTCTGAAAATATTAATCCTTTTCTTAATTCCAAGATGAAGAGATGCCCCTCTTCAAATCTCCTTGTTTTCCTAAATTTATTGCTGAAGATTTATACTTTTAGGAATCCTAATAATCCTAATAAGTAGATGAGGATAAGATATACTGCAATGAGACATTTCAGACATACTAGTATCTGAAACAATTACCCTTCTTCCAAGACACAGTTTTTCATATTGTTATAATCCAGAAGGAATATCTTCAAAAAAACTTTCTACGGTCAACTCCAAAATGTGACCTTGTTATATTGTTACTCCAGACAAACTAAATTTTAAATTTCATGATCTTATTCATTTATCATATCCTTTCTCATACTGTATCCCACAAACTTATTTTGGAAAACTTAATTTGGATCTAGATTGGAGCATGGAAAAACAGTTAAGCTTTTGATAAAACTGAAGAGACTAATAAATTGTTTTATTAGATTCATTTTTGGGGGTTCCCAGAAACTCCCATGTCTACAGCTGGTATATATAGTTAAAGTGGCTTTATTTTTTTTTCTGCCAGCACTACTTCTCAGACCTATTCCAATCTCTTAGATCTAAAAAGCTTCCATATTTCTTACTTTTCTGCCCCTTCTTGAATGCTCCATCTCACATAGAACAACTTCCTGTGGTGAATTTGTCATAATTTGTGCTACTTCTTTTTTTAATTCCTTATCCAATTCTTCCTTTAAATAGCACTAATTTCTGCACCTACTTTTAGTGGCATATGCAGGAGGAATCGGAAGGATGAATCGCCTCTGAAATGTACAAAAAATATGATTTTCATACCTACCAACATAAGGTTTGTTTGAGTAATATTTTTAGTAATTTTTAACAATAATATTTTATCCAATTTTCATACTTATCCATAAAACTTATATTCAATAAGGGGATTATAGACATTTAGACATTTATGTGATTATTTGTCTTCTTCTTATTAAATCCCTCCTGAAAAAAAAATTGAAATTCCCCCCAAAATAATCTGCGTACTTTATCTTCAATCTACCATACCAATGTAAACAATATTCATTTATGTTTAGACAAATACCTATTGTTTGAAACATTTACCTGTAATTTATATATAATAGTATATATAGTAGTACAAATAGTATAGGCAATTATGTTATTCTAAGGGGACAATATGTTCCTAAATAAAAGTTTTCATTAACAAAAAAAATGCAAAATATATACATACATGTGTATGTATATATATATATATATATATATATATATATATATATATATATATATATATATATATATATATATTATATATATATATATATATATGTATATATATATATATATATATATATATATATATATATATATATATATATATATATATATATATATATATATATATATATATATATATATATATATATATGTATGTATATATAAAAAAAAAAAACTTATTATATATTTATATATATATATATATATATATATATATATATATATATATATATATATATGTATATATATATACATATATATATATATATATATATACATACATATATATATATATATACATGTATACATTACAGCAAAGAAAACTACAGTGCTCTGTTATATAGCAGCATGGGCCTCTACAAGAGAGCACCAAGGAAATTTTAGAGTAAGAGATGCAGATACACAGCATTGCACACATATTGTATATGCATTTATGGCGATAAATCAAACCACAAGTACAATACAAAGTGTGGATCCTATGATAGACCTTGAAGTAGGAGGGAAAGGCAGAGGTAAGCTCTTTTCAATTTTTATTTTGATAATTCATGTACTTTGAGAGTGCCATGACGTCGATATAAAATGCCATTTTTAAAAAATCTGAATCACGATACATGGCATTTTGATGTCCCAATATTACAGGAAGCTGAATACATCTTGATTTATTGATAGTTGGTGCATGGGACAAGCAGTATCCAGTTACAAGTAAGATATTTATACAGTCGCCCCATCTCTACTCTAGGTTAGGCTGGGAGAATTTTGGGTGGACAGTAATTGGTACATTTGAACAAAAGTAACAGCTAAAAATATCAGGTACAGTTGAGGAACAGGAACAACTTGTCACTAATACCACTAGTGGCTGTCACATCTATATTTGAAACCCATAGTTCAAGGGTTTATAAGGTTGCTAGATCCAATTCTTAAGTCAGATTTCCTAATGATCAATATTGAATAAAACTAGATTTACTAACATTTCTCATTCAAAGATGAGAAGATATTTATTGGTTACTCACATAATTTGATGAAAGGAAGTGTCTGTACTTCCAACGAATCTCATTACGAATAATAGCTCAAGAGGGGTATCAAAAGAATTTATGGGAGTATCAAAATAATCCCAAGACAGTTTGTAAGAGGCCTTATAGTTTTTTCAGAAGTTTTATTTTACTTTCCTCTTAGCTTAAATATTCATCCATTCGAGTTATCTCATGTTGTAGGTCAGCTAAAAGAACTGAAAGTTCTGAAGACTATTAATCAAAACATCAAAGTACTTGCCAGTGTTGGAGGATATTCCGAGGGCTCGGTTAAGTTTTCCGAAATGGCAAGTAGTTCATCAAAGAAAACTGCTTTCATCAACAGTCTTGTAAAGTTCATAAGGTATTATCAATCCTTTTTTAAAAATTATTTTGATAATTTCTTAAAGCTTTTATATTTCCTAATAATTTATCATCAATTGACATTATAAATGAAATTGATTTTAATAGGGACTGGGAATTGGATGGTATTGACATCTGTTGGCAGTTCCCAGGTCAAAGAGGAGGAAAGGCTGATGACAGAAGAAATTTTATAAACCTTTTAAGGGTAATCCAAACTAATTAAACTAACTTTTAGTTATTTTTATTATAGATGAGATCAAGTCTTATTCGAAAAACAATAACTGTCTTCAAATTGTATTTAACTCAAGTTTAGCATGACATTTTCAGCACAGTACACTTCTTGTTTTATAAAGGATGACATGGAATTAAAAGTAATTATTGTTTAAAGAGAAATAATTTTATAAGAAGAAAGTTTTCAACATCAATTTTGTAATATGTGATATTAAGCACAACACATTTATTATCACTGGTTCAACTGGAATGCAGCATGCAATCAGTTCGTAAACCAGTTCATTCCACTAGATAGAGGTAATGTTTAAGAATAACAGGCAATGCTCTAGACCTATGCAAAGATTCTGATATAATTATAGGAATTATAATTAAGGAATTGCCGTTTAAAAGGAGATAAGTGCCAAAATTTCTAGAAAGATTTTTTTTCACTGATACAATGGTTTGTTCCATAGCCAATAGTGTATAAAAGAAGTTACAAATTTTCTAATAGAGTAAATATATATTTTTCAGAAAAAAAAATGATTATCATGTTCATTATTTATAGGACATAAAAGCAGTATTTAAGCCTGAAGGATGGCTACTCACTGTCCACGTCATCGCGAAACGCTATGTAATAGATTTAGGCTACGATGTGAAATCCATCTCTCAGATAGTTGATTATATCAACTTGGCTGCTGTGGAGTATCACGGGCCATGGGACAGGAGCACAGGAATCATGGCTCCTTTGAAATCTGATAATGAAAATAATGTTGTAAGTATATCTTTTTGTTTTCTTTATTTGATTTAAAATTATGAAAAACCTGTTTTTTTTTTGTTTTGTTTTTTTACATGGATCGGCCCGATCGACGCGAATATCACTTGATAATCTTCTTCACAGTCCAATACTCTCTCATCTTCCTGGACTGTTCCTCTTGTTCTTCCTTAGTCCATTTTCTCCCTCGTCTCTTCTTCCTTCCTGCAAGAATCCCAACTTCTTTTTTTTCCGAAAAAGCTCTCTATCCAAGCAGTCCTTATCCTTGATTTTTACCCTATCCAGCTCCTCTTTTATTTGTTTTACATATCCACCTATACTCTTTTTTTGTTCAGCCTCTTATTGTTCATTCTGACCATGTGGCCGTAGAACCTCAGTCTCCTGGTCCTGATGACTGTTTCAAGATCTTCCAAATTTCTGTATATTTCTTCGTTGGATTTTCGCCTATACCCCTCTTGTGTTATTTTGGTTCCATGAATCCTCCTCAGAATTTTTCTCTCAATCTTCAGGATTTTCTCCAGACTCGGAAGGCTGACTGTTTCCATACCATACACTATTGCTGGTCTTACTACTGTACAGTAGTGCCTCATTTTTGCATTCGAGGACAAATTTTTCTTGCTGCACATGTTTCTAGTGCCAAAGTTCAGTCTTTCGAGTTTGGCTGTTTTTTCTTCTATGGATGCCCTATCTGTTCCATTGTTACATATTATCTCCCCCAGATATTTAAACTTTTTTGTGACTTTTATTTGCCCATATTTTGTGTTCAATATTTCCTTGCTAAAGCTGGCATCCGTTGTCATAACCTCTGTATTTTCATACGAAATGTGTAGTCCCGTTTTCTCAGCTATTTCTTGCAGGGTGTTAACCGGTTTTATAGCTTCCTCCTCTGTTTCTGCTAGCAGGGCTAGATCGTCTGCAAAGGCCAAACACTTTACTTTCACACTGTCCCTTTTTGTTCCTATTACTGCACCCTAATGTTTATTATTAAATTTACATAATGTAACTTATAAAAAGCACTTTGACTTGTTTTCTATAACTGCATTACAGTTTGTAATTAAAAACTCTCAATAACTTTTTTGAAATGACTCTTAACTTAATGTATGCTTTTATTTCAGGAGTCTATGGTTAATTATACCATAAAGAGAGGGGCAATACCCAGCAAAGTATTATTAGGTCTTCCGACTTATGGCCATGCATATGTCGTACAGGATGAAATTCAAAGAGGCCAATATCTTGGATTATTCTCTGATCAGGCATTTTTGTCACAGTGGACAAACGAACGCGGTGTAATAGCATACAATGAGGTATTCACACCATGGCTTTATATTCTGAAAAATAAAACATTCCCTGACCTAATAAGATCTTTTAAATTCATTAAATTAAAAAATAATACTTTTTCTTCATATTTCATATTTTTCTCCATCTATATGCTAATACTAAATCTATATCTTCTTTGAGAGCTTCAAACATTTTTTCTCTCGAGTAGTGCAGTTCCCCATGGAAGGATATGAAGGAGATATCATGGGTCTGTAGCCATCGAGTCCAGCCATCACACATATGGCCTTCCCATTCTTATTACGTTGTCCCACAGTACTTCTATAAGTACTTTATTCATACTAATTCTCTGGAGTCCCATTTCTCGACCAGCAGGATACTTCCTGGATAGCTGAAATGTTAATACAGTAATTGTCTGGTAGTGTAAGGAGTAACTGTGGCGCCCCAAGAGTAAATAATTTTAAAATATTACAATAGATGAGATGTAGGGCAGTATAAGATACCTGGTTTATTCCCATTCAATCAGTCTAGCTTCATTTAGTCGAGATTTTATAATAGAGAAAATTAAACATTCGGGTTCTAGGTCTTTTTAGTGTCCAAGGTTGTCCACATGCAATCACAGATTAATAAATTGTAATACAACTTTGTTAAGTTTCCTAAACAGAGGATATTTACTGATGTTTCAGTAAAGCTTGAGTTGTTAGTATATAACATAGCAATGATTTTGATAATTTACCACCAAAGCAAATTATTTAACATTTTCACAAATATAAGGAATAGATACATATTTTTTTTTATTTATTTTAGATTTGCTACGATATCAAAACAGTCAATGGTTGGAATCAAGAATTCGATGGACCTTCATTCACACCAGTTGCTTACAATGACAATAGATTCGTCAGTTTTGATAACGAAGATAGTTTGATTGCAAAGGTAATCCTTCAAATAATTTGGATATACTTTATTTTTTTATTTTTTTTTACTTTCTCTTAGCTATTTATGAAATATATAGTAAATTTTGAATTTGAGTTTTCAACCGAAATACACACTTAAAAATCTTCTTGAGTCCAAATAACCAAGTCTTGAAAATGGTATGTGTATCATCAGATGATAAATAATAATTAAAACTTATTAATTGTTGAATTTTTCCCTGAAGACTAAGCTTTCCTGAAGAAGGTCTATGCTCTGTAAATTATTCACACAACTATTCATATTTAAATATATTTTTAAGCCAAAAAATCTCTCATGATATTAACTGATTGGAAATTTCTTGTTCCTTCCAAAAAAGTTGAGAATAAAAAAAAAACATTAAAATTTAATTTCCCACAAAACGGTTAAAAATCGGATGATGGCTTAGAGGACCTTTTTTGTCACAATTGAGGTGCAGAATCGGCCCCTGAAGTTTACTGGTTTTTATCTGCGGCAACCTCTAGACAGAACTGCACACTATAAAACTGTGACACGAAATATAATTGAACTGATAGATTTAAATGTGCTTGTAAAGTTGTTGAGAAAAGAAAACAAACAGATAATCAGTGCTGAACTGATGAGTAAAATATTTTTTTTTTTCTAAGCCACATTAAGTAGACATTATGCCGATTCCACTATCACAGCCCAGTAGAGATTACTTTTTGTTTTATATTCACTGTCATCCCATTGTGCATGGCTTATGGCAGTAGAATATCAAAACTACCGACATGTCAAAACCGACAGATAAACAAAACGTAAATGGAAGGATTGTGTTTAAGTTTGATCTTGTAGATTTTGGTATTGACTGGGCTCCACTTCTTGACTTCCCTCAGCCTTATTATTATTAATTGATAAAGGAATAAATGTTTCTTCTTTTTTTAGGCACAATTGGTCAACAAATTTAAACTTGGTGGCATTATGCTGTGGTCATTAGATATGGACGATTTCCTTGGTCTATGTCACGATAAAAAGTACCCGATGCTTTCTAGTGTCACAGAATATCTCGATCGTGAAGATAGATCATCTTCTAATCAAGACAACTGGGACAAAGGAAAACCATCAAAAAATAAAGTTGTAAATGAAGAATATGGTAAATGAACTTCAAAATTTAAATGTGCTAACAACACATATCCTGTTTTTATACGATGTTTTTTTTTTATTATTATTATTTTTATTATCAATTGGCACAATTAGAAATAAACATTAAATAATAATTTTCATTTTTTACTCTCCTTAACCAAAATTTTAAAACATTTAGCCACAAAAAAATATCTGATGTGGACAACACATGACTTCCTTGTGCGTCTATTAAACTATAAATCGGTGGCTCAAAAAGTGATCCTCCATTTTTTTACAAATTTCCGAAGATTGCAGTATCTCAAAAACGACACTCGGCGTCACGACATCCATCAATTGACACACACACCCACACATACTCTTGTTTCTGGAGGTCTCATTCCGTTATTATATGTCGTTTTTTTTAGTAGGTAACTAGTTTCCAAGAGATTTCTTCGTGTTCTGTGACAACATTAAAACTGTCAATATCTCTAGATAAAGCATTGGAAATCGACAGTTTCGACATTTTAAGCGGCAAAACCCACTCAACTTATATCTTATTTATTATCCTGCTGCAGACTTGTTCATCTCACAAAATGGGGAGGAAAACCAGTATTTTACACTAAATTTTAACACTTAAAACAAGTAATAAAAATGTTTAATTAGATTGGAAACCAAATTGCGATTGTAACTTTTATTACCCAAACATATGATTTCTGAATTTAATTTTAATATAATTTTTGATGTAAGCTTGTTAAGACCTTCAAGTAAAGTACCCTTTACGGCTCACCAATTTTAAAGAACATCTAGTAAATACATCATATCGATATAAAAGTCTAATTTACCAAATTTGAGATGTTTTTCGTTACATTTTAATATATTTTTGGATGAAAGTCTAATATGACCTTCAAGTAAAGTCTTCCGGTTTGCCAATTTTGACCAAAATTTATTATGTTATTTATATTAATATATAGGTCTTGTATATCAAATTTAAGAAGTTTTGTATAATATTTAAATATAATTTTTGATGAAAATCCGTAATGACCTACAAGTGAAGTACCACTTCCGGTAATCATACAATGACCAAAAAGGGAGGTTCACAACAAAATACAAAATTTTAACTTTCTACGACTAACCGTTTTTGAGTTATGCGAGATACGTACGAACAAACGTACAGACGTCACGACGAAACTAGTCAAAATGGGTTCAGGGATGGTCAAAATGGATATTTCCATTGAAAACTGAAAACCGAAAATTTTCGCGATTACAATACTTCCTTTACTGCGTACAAGCAAGTAAAAATATGATGATATTTTGAATTTTTCTAACTTGGTTGAATAGGTTGTAATTAATACATAGCTTTGATCAGTTTTTATCTTTCACAAAAGAATATATATTTTAAAATAATCATTTTCAAATACACCTCATGTAAGAAGCCTTTGGAAATATTTTGCAAAATCTTTATTTTAATACATTATTTTATTGTAGTGTCTCAGACTTCTTTTTAAAAGGATTTTATTAGCCATTTTCAAACTATTGCTATCACCCTAGTCAAATATCAATTATTCTTTGAAACATAGATAAGTAAACTTAGAAAGGATCCCTTAATAGAAACATCCTAAAATACAGATTACATAAACGAATTGCACAAACTAAAATACATTGATTTAGGAACTTAGAATAAACTAAAAAAAAAGGACAATAATAAACTAAAGCTACACAAGCCACAAATTAGTTTTATACCAATAATAAATGAAATATATAGTCCAACATATAAATTATCAAAATTTTAAAACCGAGTTTGGACAATCTTCCCATAATCCATATGATGTAATAATGCAGTGGAAGCAAAAAACAAAATCAGGGATATAAAATTAAGTAACACTGAAGAATTGATAAGCTTTGAGGTGGAACCCATTTCACCAATGTGCCTGTAAAAAGTATAATTAAAATATTGGAGGATAATTGGAATGAAATAAAATCTTATACCAACATAAAAAAATGAAAACATTGAAGGTATTAAATTATGCATTGAAAATATTTTTATTTTTTATACATTTATTTTTATTTTTGAAATTTGATGGTAACATATACAAACAAATGAACAGAATGCAAATGGGTGGAATCTTATTAGTAAATCCATCAGAAATATTTATGAATCGATTATTATCAGATATAATGAAAAATAAAACCAAAGTCATGTTTAAAATATGTTGATGAAATTTTATGTAACGGAAAAACGTTAAACAGATTTTTTTATAAGTTTGAATAATTATAATAAAAGAATAAAATTTACAAAAGAAACAGAAAATAATAATTCAGAAAGATTTTTAGAAATTAAATTAGGCAGAGAGAATGAGAAACTAACTATAGAATTGATAAAGAAAAAAATCTGGTGCAGTGCGCGCATCACACAACTTTCCCTTACCGTCCTATAATAATTATCTTTTTAATATAATTTTAAAAAGTTCACATAAACAATGCTTGAAATAAACTCAGCAGCATTCACTTCTTCACATCTTCTCCCACTTCAGTACAATAAAAAAGTTTTTAAACAATTTTAGTACAAAAATTCTGTTCACTATCGATATATATTTTGACTTCGTCAAGTTGCAAATATATTTTAAAAGTTTCAGTTTCATGGAAATATTTTCTTTCCATTAAATAATATGAAAGTAGAAATTATTAAGTTAATTTCCGCTTTTGTATTCTGAAATTACTTTATTACAGAGTATATTGTTTATAACAGATTGGTGGGAGAAGTTCGGTCACATCCGTCTCCTTTCAGATTTATCCATAGAGAGTTCTGTGCTCCTCATAAAATACGCTTTATCTATGCTAATACTGGTCTGATTTTGATGATTCTTTTATTGTTTTTTAGATAATTTAATTACCTTTCATACAATTTTATACATAATTTACCATAAAATGCATACTTTTTAAGCTATGCGCAAATAAAATAACCTTTTCATCATAACTTTTTTCCCTTCATTTTCTCGTTGATATACTACATACATGAAAAGTTAAAGGGCTGTAAGGAGAAGACATTAGGCAAGTTTCATCAAAATCGTTAGAACCGTTTTCGAGAAAATTGTAAACAATTGTAATATCCAGGATATAATTATCATTTCCGGTTAGTCGGATGCGCTGTTTCTTTGCTATTATTGGTCCGATTTTGATGATTCTTTTTTGTTTTTTAGATAATTTAATTACCTGTCATACAGTTTTATACATATTTTACCGTAAAATGTATACTTTTTAAGCTATGCACAAATAAAATATTCTTTTCATCATAATTTTTTTCTCTGCATTTTTTCGTTGAATAACAACATAAATGAAAAGTTAAAGACCTTTATGAAGAATAATTTAGGCAAGTTTCATCAAAATCGTTAGAGCCGTTTTCGAGAAAAATATAAAAAAGTGCAAAATCCATGACATAATAGCTAATTCCGGTTAGTGCGATGCGCTGTATCTTTGCTAATACTGGTCTGATTTTGATTATTCTTTGTTTGTTTTTTAGATAATTTAATTACCTTTCATACAATTCTATACATAATTTACCGTAAAATGCATACTTTTTAAGCTATGCGCAAATAAAATAGTCTTTTCATCATAACTTTTTTCCCTGCAATTCCTCGGTGATTTACTATATAAATTAAAAGTTAAAGATCTTTATGTAGAATAATTTAGGCAAGTTTCATCAAAATCGTTAGAGCCGTTTTCGAAAAAATTGTAAAAAAGTGTAAAATCGATTATATAAAGTGGCACTTCCGGTTAGTCGATTTTGGCGAAAATGTTGCTGTAACATCACATGCATGTGCCAACATTAAATACTTAATTTCAGTATCGTACAACTTTTCGTTTTTGAGCTAGAGTGTTCACATACACACACACAGACACACAGACCATTTTGCAAGACTTGGTCATTTGGACTAAGGGGACATTAAAACGTGTATTTCTGTCGAAAACTAGCATTCGAAAATTTTCACGATCGCAATACTTCCCCTTACTATATACTACTGATATTATATTGAATTACTTTTCAAATCATCCATATTACATGAAAATGAATGCTAATAAAAAACTTTTATAAATAAAGTAATAAAAATAAAAGATAAATGTTGCTGTAACATCACATGCATGTGCCAACATTAAATACTTAATTTCAGTATCGTACAACTTTTCATTTTTGAGCTAGACTGTTCACAGACACACAGACCATTTTGCAAGACTTGGTCATTTGGACTAAGGGGACATTAAAACGTGTATTTCCGTCGAAAACTAGAATTCGAAAATTTTTACGATCGCAATCTTCCCCTTACTATATACTAGTGATATTATATTGAATTACTTTTCAAATCATCCATATTACATTAAAATGAATACTAATAAAAAAACTTTTATAAATAAAGTAATAAAAATAACAGATAAATCAAAACTGAAAACAAAAATGTGTAAATTATTTTTAGATGACTTTATCCAATAAATATTATAAAGAAAACCTGGAATTCCAGATTCTTCTGGTATTCTCTCATGCTTGGAAGAATTAGGCAATAGAAATAGTATAGTGCCAAGCATTGATGTTGTAAAATATATAATGTGCACAGAGATAAATAAATTGTCTCAAAGTTTAAATAAAAACTTTAAAAATTAAGATGTACCAGAATATAAATTCATTTATAAACCTTAAAATAAAATATCCAGAGCCGGATCTAGGGGAGAGGGGGAACAAAGGGGCACTTGCCCTGGGCGGCATATTTTAGTGAGCAGCATTTGAGGGAAATTTTATTTATTTATTTTTAAATCATTTTTATATTTTTTTATGCACAATTTAAATCAATACAAAAGAACAAATTTCAAATTTACTGCTTTGTGTTTGGTACCTTCCAATTGTATCCTCTCAATTTTAATAATAATAATTGTCATAGATCTGAATACAAACTGTAAAAAAAGTGCAATCAAAAAGCAATACAATTCAATATTTCCCGTTTGAAATGGAAAACACGAGCCAATGAAACAATTGATAGACAATTTTGCGCATTGTTTCATAGTGTGGAGAGTCTCCAGTTATTCTCTTTGAGCTTCCTCTAACCGAATTATCACATTAATCACATTAAAAATATTATAGAACCAATTTTAACCGTGAAAAAAAATATTGATTTTTTAAATTTTTTTATTTCCTTTTATGACAAACAAGTATGACTAATATATAAATCTAGTAATTTTCATAGGGGACAATACAATTTTTTGAAATTACTAGCACTGGTAAGTCAAAAACAAAGTAGGGTTCTGCATCGTCCCTCCCATGTCCTACTATCGAATATGAAAAAATGCAACATTCATATTAGTCACTTTGAAACACACTAGGCGAGGCACATATTATGGCAAAGTCTTGAAAACCTAACCCCCAAAAGACAGAAGGAGTCAAAACATAAGGATTATGAATTCAAGACGGCATGCAATAACTAGAGCATTTTCAAAGTGGCAAATATGAAAACCGCTATTTTTCACATTGTAGAGTTGGAAATGGTAAGGACGATATTACCACCTCTTTTTATATATATATATATATATATATATATATATATATATATATATTTAATTATTTAATATTAGCAAATCCTCAACATTTTGTTGGAAGATCTATTTTGAAAATTATTTGTAAGTGGAATATAAATTTAACTAACAGTGAACCTGTATCTATTAACTTTATGGATTGAGATTGGGCCCAATCAGGTACTGCTTCCATAAACTATAATATCATACACATTTCTGCTGCAAAAAAATGATCAGAAAGTGAAATTTGAGTGTTATTATTTGTACATGTTCATTTTAATATTTATTTTTGTTTTTTTGATTGGTTTATTGTTTGTTTATACCATGATTCAGTCAATAAAATGTGTTAATGTTATGATATGTTATTTATTTTGAAATATATTACCGAATTATATTAATACAATTATAAAAACAGTTGATTTTTTTAATGGGAAGGGGGTATGAAAGTAGGGGTGGCAAAATTAAGGTTGTCCTCCCCGAAAAGATGCTATATCGGGTCCTGAAATATCCTATTGTTACAGCAACTTGAAAGATAAAATAGAATAAAGGTAATAGCTGTTTTAATTGTTCTGGAATATATTACAGAGAAAGTGACCAATATTTAACGGTCAGAAGTTATCAACACAAATGATAGCAAAAATAAAAATTATACGATGTATAATTTAAAAAACTGCAATAGTATGAGTATATACCTTGCTGAAAAAGGGCTCAAATTTGATTTTCAGGACAGAATTCTATATCAGGAAAAGAATAAATTCAGAAGAAAATTATTAGAAGGTATTGTGATCACTGAAAGGCTGGAAAAGGCTTTATGGAATTAAACAGATTCATAAATTATTAATATAATATATGCAAAGTTCCTAAATAAGCTGAATTAATAATATAAAATTTTTCTATCCATCAATATATATTATATATATATATATATATATATCCATCAATATAATATATATATATATATATATATTACTTTCTGAAACATTCATCATTATCACCCATATTATTTACGATTATTTTAGAGCACTCTATAGGAATTCCTTTTGAAACTGTTTTTGTTTGATGGATAGAAAAATTTTATATTATTAATTCAGCTTATTTAGGAACTTTGCATATGTTATATTAATAATTTATGAATCTGTTTAATTCCATAAAGCCTTTTCCAGCCTTTCAGTGATCACAATAGCTTCTAATAATTTTCTTCTGAATTTATTCTATATATATATATATATATATATATATATATATATATATATATATATATATATATATATATATATATATATATACACATATACACACATGTATACATGCATATTTAGTTTTTCTACTAGGATTTTAGGATATCGAGAAGAAAGTAATAAACTAAACTTAATGAATGTAATAAATAAATCAAATAATTTTTGTCCAAATATTAATTTAAAATTAAATTATGATTTATAAATAATGTGTAAAGAAAGTTTTAAGTGTCTTTTGTAAAATATTAATTTGTGTATTTTATAAATGACAAATCACATACATGAAAGATTTGATTTAAATGTGTCAAAAAAAGAAAATAAGAGCATTTCAACATCGGAACATTAAAAATTTTTAACGAGTACTGCCCCTAAGGCATACTACCTAATAGTATGTTGAGAATAATTGATATTTGAATAAGGAGACAGCAAAATAGTTTGAAAATGGCCAATATTTTTTTTAAATAATGATTTTGTAAAAAAGTATTTATTTATAAAATGAATATGGAATTAAATTGAACTATTGGAGGGGAGAGGGGGGAGAAAAAATGAACGCCAAATAATCACTTTCCACAAACTTTCTGTTGAAATAAAAAGTATTGCTCACTTTATATTAAAAATTCACACAAGTGGCTAACAATGGAAACTGGTGAGCAAAAAATTATATATTAAAATGAAGCATAATCTTTTTAAAGAATACTACAATATCTAGTCCTTTAAGAATAAACAATAGCTGAAAATATGCCCCTAATGTCAGCTAATGTACGATCATTGCCCCTAATCATGTACGATGACGTCATTTTCAGAGTCTTAGAGAGACATCTTGATCAACTTGCCTTACAGGAGGTTAAATTTTCTTTGGGAAAACCATAAAGTTAGTCTTAATTAATATGCAATCAATAATATCAAAGAAAATTTTATACTGTCGATGTCGCCTTGCAAGTTGTTTATATCACCAGAAGGATGAAAGGGTAAGTAAATGAAATTGAAAAGAAGACCTAAACAGCTAGCAGCTGCTAATAGAAAATATCAATTAAGACACAACTTGCTAGTTAGCAAAACATGTATGTAACTGTATTATTCGTTATTAGTTAAGTAATCATATAATAGCTCATTACTTATTATTCATGCTTATATAAGAATGTATTCATTCTGATGAATTAGAATGGTTTATAAAAAAATAGTTTTAATCATTAGAAGAAAAAAAAAACTTTATCCACTGGTGCTGCCAACTTTTTTTTACTGCCAACTTTAATGTTAAACAAAAAGTTCAATTTTTGCTTGTAATAATATAGCATACCTAAAAAGATAATAATCCCCAGTATTAATGAAATGGAATTTGTGGTGGAATATTGAAGGGTGCATTAATTTTGATGAGAAGTAAATAAACCATAAGAATAAATAAACACAATAATATAAAATTCACACATCAATAATAAAAAATATATAAAAAAAAAATATACACGAATATAATAAAAGCATAAATAGTATGATATAAATATTATTAAAATTCGATAAATACTTACATATGCAAATAAAACAAATAAGTAACGTACGACAATATATATATATATATATATATATATATATATATATATATATATATATATATATATATATATATATATATATATATATTTACGTATTTTCTCTTTTATATGGCGCAGGATGACTCCATCCTGGAAAATTCCCCACATATTTGCAATTTAAATCCAGCCACACATCAATTCCTATTTGCTCATTTAATAGTTTGCCTAGCTGAAGGCATGATTACATTACTTTCTCGGTACGAGGAGTCAGTGGAAACAATATGACTCATTTCTTTCTATAATCATAACAGCAAGGTTTGTCGCAAGGAATGATCAGATCTATCAGGAAGTGAAGTTTCCTTATCAATTCAATCCGATATTCAATCTCGATACTGTTTTAAAAGCAGTAGTTATATTCTTGTTATATCGGTACATATGTATATGACACAATGTCGATATCAAATGTTAATATGAATAATATTAGATATATTCCTATAAAAAAAAAAATTAAAAATGGTTTAAAATTTATTTAATTTATTCCATATTGAGAAGTTCTTTCGATACCACTAAATTATTTTTAATTAGTATCAATACATATCGACGTAATTTTTTGAAAAAGGCTTAAGCTCCAAAAATTCAAAATTTGGGTTTCAATTTATTATGGTACGTGAATCTATGGATTTCTGTTCACGACATAACGGGAAAAAAATGGAAATGGTTTAAAAATCTACTTTTGATAACGTAATCACTAAATACTAACGACTATCAGTCGTCACTCTGGCCTTAGCCAGTGTTAGAAGCCTTAAAATATATTGTAATTATAAAGGTTTTGCCACCTAATTAAACTCCCACAACATACAATACAGAATAAAATTTAAAAATATATATTGTTATTTGGGGAAAAATCGTTTCATTTGTTTCCAGTAAAGTATGTTTAACAGCGCTTACTTTTTCAAAAAACAATGTCGATATATTCATTTACTCAATTGATAAAATAAAGTGAGATCGTGTCGAGTATGTATATTTATATGGGCGATTATCCCAAAGCTGGACATTTTGAATGGTGGAAGTTCATTGAATAAAATTGTGTCCTTCACTGGAGGAAACTTCACTGCCTGATAGATCTGATCATTCCTTCACACTGGACAGCTCTGAGGAGAAGCGACGGATACTGGAGTATCTTGGAAATCAATTCCAAGTATAGGAGACACAAACGACGCGACTTCCAGGAGATGCATATTCTACCAATCACAGGCGACCCGAAAGGAAGGTCACCTTTTAGTCACGTGTCTTGATTTTCCTTAAAATGCACTTTCGCTGGTACTGCCCGGCAGTCTAGGTATGACGTCATGCCTATACTGCCGCGTCCCTGACCGTTCTAGAAGGAGTCATACTGCCTCAGACGCGACGGTTCCCGCTTTCCATTTGAAACAATGTCATTTGACAAAAAGGGATTTAGTGATACGTCTAGTAAAGTTTGTAAATCAGTTTCAGGTTCTTTATGACCGTATAAGGATTATAGGAATGTGATTGTAACAAATAATGTGTGGAAAAACATATGATGAACTTAGTTCATTGTCTAAAATACCTAACAAATATCTAGTTGTAAATAACATAATAATATATATGTTGTACATATATAGTTGCATATCTGTAAATACTTGTAAATAAATGTATTCATTTATCTATAATTTGTACGTATCTAAATAACATATAATTATAAAGGTTTTAAGGATATACTATATAATTATAACGATACGGTTTGATTATAAATATAGGAGAAGTTATAACGTTATAGGTTATGCAAGAGTGAGCAGTTTCAGCGAAATATAGAAGCAGTAACAGTAGCGGCTAATCTTGCCAATCGTAACCGCGGGCAGTACCAGCGAAAGTCTAACTGAGTGAAACGGTGAATGAACAAGCGTTCAACATAAACTTTGTGGGTGACTTTGATAAATTCCCCGAATTCTATAATTTTAATTTACCTAATTATACAAGGAATGGCATCGTGGAGAAGGCATGGGAAGAAGTTGGAAAAATAATGAGCATGTCGGATTATTGCAATAACTTTATTTGAATTTTTTTATACGAAAAGTTGTACAGATTTTTGAACATTTTGATGATGAATATAAGTTTTAAAGTAATTATATTCATAATTCTCTAATAAAAAAGTCCTGTATTCATTCACAAAATAATACCAAAGGCACAAAACAAAATCATATTTTTAAAAAACTTCATGTTTTCAAAATTTTGTTTTGTTTTGTTTTTAAAGCAAAAACTATGAAAATTTTAATTTTAATAATAATTATATTTATAATTTCTTAATAAAAAAGGCACATATTCAGGTACAAAATAATAAATATTATAAGCACAAAATTAAAATTCAAATTTTTGAAAAGCTTCAACTTTTCTAAATTTTGAAATTTTTGTTTTGTCTTTTAAAGAAAAAATCTGCCACCCTTTAAATTCTGCCTCCCGCGGCAAGTGTCCCTTTGCACCGCTTCCTTCCTAGTTCCGGCCCTGTATCAGGGTGACCACAAAATTTGGAATACTCGTACATATGTTTATGTCCTACATTTTTTTATGGTTATATATATTCTTCCTTTGAGGCGCCTACCATTTTTGATTTACATCAATATTACTTTGAAAAGCACAAGGCGAGACACGTACTGTGGCAAAGTCTTGAATTCTTAATCCTTAAGTGTTGACTTCTTGTATCTTTTAGGGATTAGGTATTCCAGACAGCCACAATACGTGCCTCGCCTTGTGTGTTTCAAAGTGACGATTATGAAAATCGCATTTTTTCATATCCGATAGTTGGACACGGTAGGACAATATAGGTAAGTGAAAAAAGAAATCAATACCGGCAATATATCGAATCTTTGGTATCGATAGAAATTTCGGTTGTACGAATAAATTTTCGTAATATATGTTGAGAGTTTTTTCTTTCTCCTGGAACTTGGGCTTAAAATTTTGACAAGCGATTCGGATGACGAAACATTCTGGAAGAGTAAAGAGAGAATTCGACAATAATAACGTTGTTTTATCCAGTAACGAAGAATATATTAGGGAAAATTGCATATAATCACAATAATATTAAGAAATTAATCAAAACAAGACAAAAGTATTTTACTTGGTAAATGTCTGCTAGTCCAGTCAATGGGAGGGGCCAGAAAGGGGACTCGGTAGAAAGCTTTGTAGAAGTTCTGAAAATTTGCTTATTTATGTTGTTTTTGGTGCTGATTACGAATTTCAACTTTTTTATCTCAAAATTTTCACAGAAATATTTTTTTGAAAATTTCAAATAATTAGTTTCAATTTTCAGTTTCGTAATTTGATTACGAATTTCAACTTTTTATCTCAAAATTTTCACAGAAATATTGTTTTAAAAATTTCAAATAATTAATTTCAATTTTCAGTTTCGTAATTTCGACTCACACTCACTTCAAAACAGAACAGGCAAGCAAATAAATCATTCAAATAAAAATTATAGGTAATTTACTCATCTTTAATTTAGTATAACATGAATATTGGAAATTATTCTAATAAAAAATAGTTTTCAAATCATAATCAAAAATGGAAAAAAAAAATTAAAAATACTTCCGGAAAAAAATTGAGTTGTCAAAGTTGGAATTCGTAATAAGTACCATATAAAGCATAAATGAACTGATTTAACAAAATATCTCAAAACTTTCCACCGAGATCCCTTTTTGGTCCCCATTTGACAGGACCCCATTATTATAGATTAGTGTAGCTACAAAAACTTATAACAATCTTTCATAAATATCATTTCAACGTTTTGAGTAAAAAAATTAATTTTTTAAATAATTATAATTACGTTGATAAGGACTATATAAATATAGACACACGTGCACCACAAAACGTATCTGGCCAGAGGAGGAAAAGATTATGAATGAATAACCAGATAAGAATACTGCAGTTCTTCCTCATATCTGGCGTCAGTTTTGGAAGATAAATCTATTTTTGCTGCCTTGTTTTCCTCAATGCAATTATTCTGTGATGCATACATATATTTTTACAATAATGGAGAAATACATGTAATGTAATAATGGGTGAACGTGATTTTGGGTTTAGTATTCAAAAGGAAGGTACTAACGTACTAAACGGTCGACCATCCGTTGAGGTTATAAACTGATTCCTATTTATACAAATTTAGGCACCGACCTCAACTGAAAAGGATCCGTTGAGGGTTTCTTTTCATGAGCGAGAGGAAGTTGACAGTTGTGATCTAATTAAAGCAGTAATAATAATATTTTAAGTTAAAATCCAAAGCAATGGTCGACCGTTCAGTACGTAAGTAACAAATCGAATAAAGTTCCATTAAGTACAATCCGAAAATGTAAAGTATAAAATTTTAAAATAGGTAAACATAAATTTGTTTTGCAAGAACTTAATATTATGAAATATATTAATAGAAATTTCCTCAATTAGAAAATTTTTCTGAGAAACAAAGGACGCCCCAGAGGTCTCGAATGGAGAAACTCAAGACGAATTGAGTTGTAGTGTCCAGCAAACAATAACAATAACATAAATTGCATAATACTTTTGAAAGACGTAGTATCGGAAAGAAGTGTTTACATACATAACAGTTTACACCGATCAGTAATTACTTCAGTAATTAGTATTATTATTATATTATTTTGTAAACGATCATGAGTAATACTTGTATAATGTAAAAAAATGTCATAACACAACTATCTAACTGCTTTCTAAAGTTTTTTTTCCCTACTGTATCCTATTTTCTGCCACTTTGGGCCATCTACTATTGTCAGTAAGAAGTAATTTAGTCAACACTTGTAACGTTTCAGTGAGCAAAAATTTTTAGAAGCTTGAGGAAAATTAGTACTCAATTCATATTCGCTTAAATTATGTTTAAAGGATTGGTATAAAGAATGGGAATAAGTTTATTTATTATTATCATTTCTTTTTTTTTTTTTAATTTTGTTGAGCTTTTTCAATATTATTCTAAAAGCGTGGCCTGTCTCTTTTGCTCAAAATAATGAAGATGGAAATAACACAATTACAAAGATTTTTTGGACGAATTAGTTTTTATTTTTTGGTTTATTATTTTCAATAATAGAGCTTTGGAATCGACCAAAGAAAAAAATGTTTGTAACCTCCCCTCAAAATTTGAGGATTTACGTTTCAAGATACGTAGAATCCAAATATCGAATACAAAAAATCCGTACGTCCGCCGCGGCTTTTCTTCTAGACTGCTGTACCGATTTTCTTGAGATTCGGTGCCAATGTCACAGGTCACCCCAGGATGATCCTCGGAACTCGACATTATCATCCGTTTGTTTGTTTCAAAATGGCGGCCAATTAGAGAGCTTATAAGCCCATAACTCGGCCATTAATAAAGATAGAGAAGAAATGTAAGGTGTTTTGGAATCAGCTTAAGAAGGCAGTTAAATAAAAAAAAATAAAAAAATTAGAAAAACGAAAAATAAAAAAATCTCTATGTGTAAATGCTTTTGGTTTACTATTTTCAATAATATACCTTTGGAATCAACCAAAGAAAATTTTTTTGTAACCCTCCCCCCTCGAAATTTGAGGTTTTACGTTTCAAGATACGTGGAATCCAGATATCGAATACAAAAAATCCGTCCGGCTTCTTTTTTTACTTGGACAGAAAAGATATTTTTGAAATATTACTAAGTATAAATAATAAATCATTGCGTAATAATTTGCAGCGTTTTTCGTTTCTGCCTGCTGCGGACCACGTTAATTCAACTGTCATCGTGCTTTGATACTTTTTAATTTTCTTCTTTTTTTTTCAGTATTCTCACATTCGTCTTCTGTGGGCCTCTCTCCTTTCATCCGTCCACTTCTTGCCGGTTTTCAACTTAGGTTTATCTTGGAATCCATTGTATGTTCGAAGTTTCCTTTGCAGAGAAGCGCGTTTCTGAATGTCTTTTTTTGCGTAATTCCTATTTCTTAGAGGTCTTTTCCAACTTGGGTGAACCAGGGTCTTTTGGTTTTCTTATTTACAAGATTCGGTTGGGGAGTCTCTGAGAGTTCATACGCGCTATGTGGCCATAGAAACTAATTATTCTTTTTCTAAAGCTGTCTGTTGTCTAAATAGAAGTGGCAAATAATTTATCAATCCCTAATTAGATAACAGGCAGCTTTCGAAAAAGAAGAATTAGTTTATATGGCCACCTAGCGCGTATGAACTCGCAGAGACTCACCAACCGAATCTTGTAAATAAGAAAACCAAAGGACCCTGGTTCACCGAAGTTGGAAAAGACCTCCAATATTACTAAGTGTAAATAATAAACCATTGTGTAATAATTTGAATTTTTGTGTGTTTTTAGAACTAGTTTTCAATAAAAATAAAATTATAGAAGTGGCAAATAATTTATCAATCCCTAATTAGATTCATCCTTATATTCCATAATACGGATAGCAACTATCTGTTATCCTTTCTACATGAAGGTACGGACGAATTAATATATTATTTCCCCTGTCAAATAGCTGTTACAAATCAACATTTTCAATAAAAAAAATCCCTTATCTCCATGAGATAATAATTATAATATTTCATCATCACGTAATTATTTTCCTTATTTTCAGGCTGAAGGAATAAGTTTTTATCATTTATCCACGTCCTTTTAAAAAATCCCAAATGATTTCACACTTCCCCTCCCCACTCTTGCACTTTGCTTGCTCTCCCATTGGTATTCCCCAACACAACCCCCTTCGGGTATTTACTGTTTCTATTTAGTACTATCTTGTCAGTGTATCCTTCGTAGTGTGCAGGGTTGTGAGGAACTCATTACGCTTCAAGGAAAATATTTTCCGGTACGCAGATCCATCCTACGACAGCTCGAGTAAATCAAAAATCTATTGCAGTTTTTATTATTGGTATGTTAATGAACCATATATTTATTTATAGTTTTTGGTTAAGTCCTCGTCCAGATATAAAAAAAAAAAAACAGAAATTTTTTAATTTGCTTTTTCACTACCGAAGGTATTCATGAAGGAAGTGAAAGCAATTAATGTCCACAGAATCGAAAAATTCAACATGCGTTCTACGTACCGAGGAACGAATTCTTCGGTCATACAGAGTTTTCGGCAGCAGTGGAGTATGTACGGATGCCACTACTGCCAATAAATATGCTCTTTAATTTATTATTTTAATGTATATTTGGGCAGATTTAATTATGGGAACAATAAACAAGTTGTTCTGTGGTTCAGCCCGGCGGGTGGTTAAGCACCTGCACTTTATCCACTGGCAGACTGCGTGACCAGCCCTCGTCCTCCGCGAGCCGCGTCCGGTGCGCTCATATGATATCGCCCACCAGATATCGGCGAGCCATCATCCGCGCAAGAAGATAAAAAGCAAGCTAGGAGGGCTGGATTGTAGTGTACCAGGAAGGTCGGATCGGAGGCGACGCCGCATAGTGGTTGAAAGGCGAAAAAAAACTATTTTTTTTCAAATTATTAGAAAAATGATTTTTTTTTCATTATTAATAAATAGATTAGTTACTTGAAATATGTTACAAATTTAATCGGATTTTTTTTTTGATACCCGTAACAAGCCTTTCAAAAATCCAATGAGGAAAAATAAATGATTTTCACGAAAAAGTGTCGATATTATTATTAGTATAGCTATTCACATTTTTATTTTTCTTGGTGCGACTTTTCTTTGTAGTCAACAACAGCTATATCAAACAATATATTGAGTGAAAAAAAAAACATCAATTATTGTTTTGTTTTTTTTAGCTTAAAATTATTTTTAGCTTAAAAAACATCAATCATTGTTTTTTTTTAAGCTAAAAATAATATTCCTAATGAGTAGAAAAAAAAAATCCAACAAAAAAAAAAAAATCAAACAACAAAAAAAATTAAAACAAGGCTCGTTGAAAAGGTCCGACTGCGTCTGTATGCACAATTTGATTTTGAAAAAGGAATTACTATTTTTTTTATATATATACATTCTTTATTTCCAGATCGGCTTGGAGAGCCATACATGAGTTTTTTAGCATTTACCAATATTTTTAACAATTGGAAAAGGGAGAATATAGTCTCATGCAAGAGACACCCATAAGGACGCATATTGTTTATAATAATGGAATAATTTGAGATTTATAAAACTCATAACTAAACTATAATAATAAATTAAATTGAACAGATAATATAATTATAATGATAATCTGAAAAATTAAAAAGATAATATAGTAAGACGAAGAAAGAAAAAATAAGAGAGGAAAATAAATTATTTTGAATACATTATTAACTAATACAATTAAATAACATAAATGATGTATTTATATATTGATAAAATAATAATATATATATTTTTTTTTCCCTATCCCCATTTTTTCTTTCTTTTGATCATTTTTTCGCTAATAGCTAATTTCTGGTCTTTGATCCTTCTTCTGTATCTTGGATACATTTTAAGGTAGGATTGATATGCATAAATATTTTTGATATTAAATAAAAATTTTATCATATCTGTGACGGGGCTCACTTCTGTTTGCAAAAGTCTTAATTCTAACTTAATTAATTTTATGTAGTAGATGCCACAGCATCTTGCCATCGTTTCGGAGCTGGTGGAGGTACAATGCTATCAAATAGCGGATTGCCGACATGAGTTAACGAATCGAAAAACTTGACATGGCGTCGCGTTAGGAATTGCTTCACTGTCGGTATTTGTAGAGTGCTATGAACGGTAGCAGCTTTTTGTCTCCAAAGGGAAGTATGCTTGCATATTCTTCTAATTACCCCGTTCTGAAATTGTTGTAGCACTTTCGCTGTATGAGGGGTTATATGTTCGAACATTGGAGCACCGTACAACAGAGCTGGTCGAATGATACAGATATAAATTAATAACTTAAGTCGTAGGCTTAAATGTGGTGAGGTAAGGAGGTGAGCCAATTTATATGTTTTAGTTCTCACAGCTGCCAACTTTTTCCGAAAATGACTTGCAAATTTTAAATGTTTATCAATATTCATACCGAGGTATACGATACTTCTAGAGACCCGCCTCTGCACGCCGTCTACTGTGAACTGGGTGGGCAATTTCTTTTTATTCTTTTGAAACGAGAAGATTATAACATCTGTTTTCCCCGGGTTTACCATTATATTTAAGTGACGAAGCTTGTTTACTATTTTGTTACAAGTGTTCTCCGCTTGCTTCATTGCTAAGGAAGAGTTCGTGCTTGTACTGTAAATTGCAATGTCTTCAGCAAATGCCATTAATTACTTTTGAATGACCGTAGGGTTCGCCTACGACGCGAGCTGTGTAAACATTGAATAACATGGGAGAAAGAACTGCGCCTTGGGGAACACCACGAGTAACGGCTATCGGCTTTGATAGACTGTTCTCAACCTTGACTAAAATATTCCTCCGTATGAGGAAGGACTGTATAATTGAGCAAAGCTGCTCCGGACATTCTGAGAGCATGAGCTGTTGGCATAGCAACCCATGCGACACCGAATCGAAAGCTTTAGAGCAATCAATGGATATCATAGCTGTAGCTAGGTTCTGTCTAAGATTCCTCGTGATATCTGCTTGCAACTTGATCAGTGGGTGCTCGGTGCTTAACTGGGATTGGAAACCAGTTTGCTCAGGTGGGATAATGTCGTGATTTGAACAGAAATCTCTTAGAAATTCAAGTATTATTTTTTCGAAAATTTTGCCCATATGAGGAAGTAGGCATACAGGTCGGTAGTGTTCTGGTTGGTTTCCATTTTTCGCTGGTTTTAGCAAAGGAATGAGGATAGCATGTTTCCATGCATCTGGATAATACCTCAAACGAAGACAGGAGTTGTATAAATTTGTCAAGTGAATGATACCTTTCTTAGGTAATTGTTTTAACAAGATTGTTTGAATCCCATCATTCCCTGGCGCTCTATTACCCTTTGATTTGTGGAGTATCGTTTTTAGTTTTTTGGGAGATATAAACATAAAGTTCTCCTGCCGAGGTAATTCAGCATTTTGTGTGTTGTTTGGCTGCTAAAGCCCTTTGCATAGTAATCAGCCAGTATGGCAGCCTGCTTATCGGTATGCATAATGTTGCCCCCATCATTAATTCTCACTGAATTTGATTGTTTCGTGGTTGTGCGTATGAGTCTCCAAAATTTTCGGTAATCACCGTGGGTCGCATTTAATTTATTTTACCATATGGTTGATTTCCAATTTTTCATGAGATTACGAATTTGAGTAGTTAATGCGTAAACAGTGCGCTTGACATCAGAATTTTTAGTACGATACCATTTGTTTTTCCACTTGTTTCGTAGTGCAATTAGTTGTAGAATGTGATCGGGAGGTGATTGCAAGGAAGGAGGGAGTGGTGCATATTTCGGGATAGCGGAGTTCGCAGCGATTACTAATATATTTGAGAAATCAAATATGTAAGAGTCTACTTCTTCCTTTGTGATCAGTGTTGGGACACAATTAAGCTGTGTTTGAACTATGTTTCGGTACATGTCCCAATTCGCCATGCGATAACGTAATTTGTCGGCTTCGGCTTCGCAATTTTACCCATTAAATCATAAAGTACAGGGCGATGGTCCGAAGAAATAAAATCGAGAGCTTCACATCCAGTAATTTTGTGGGGCTGTCGAGTGAGAAGTAGATCAATAGTTGAAGTCATGGAAGGATAAGCTGAATGCCTGAAAGTGTGAGTTGAAGGGAGTATCACAGTAAAAGTATATTAATAAAAATATATTGATAAAATAATAATAGACTTCGCAATAGAATATCTTGCATTAGTCTGGGCTTCAGTCTACGGGATGATATTGAAATACCTATATCGTAAGCTATCGGACCTCTGACTATTTATTGGTAACTAAGAATGGTATTGGATGAAGCGTTTTTTAATGAATTTTTCTATTATTTCAACTTGTAGTTCACGATGTAGTTGACTATTTCTTATGAACCAGGAGGCATCTACTGCAATTCTTAGAATCTTATTTTGGAGAGTTTGTAATTTTTTTCGTTTTGTACAGGATGCTACATCCCACACTTCCCAACCGTACGCCAGTAATGGTCTTAGTATTGTTTTGTATATTATGATAGTTGTTCTTGGTTTTAGACTGGATTTCCTGTTGATTATAGGGTACAGTATTGCCAGCCTTGCATAGATCTGTGAATGATTATTATTACTGATACTGGCACGGTTGTTACATCTATTATTACCTTGTTTTTTTCTTAGCCCTGATGGCCTAAAACTTAGGCCGAAACGTCGGCACACATTATAATTATTCGTGTGATTATTTATTGATCGCACTCCCAACCAAGATTCTCCTACGTATCATCTTAATGTCTACACTCGCCAAATAGGGAGTAAGTTTAAAGGATAAGCATGAAAATTGGATCAAAAGTTATTGTTATAAATCCCAAATTACTTAAAATACAAACTTTATTTTATATACCAGTATACTGTGTAATTTAGTAACTCGACACAGTTGAGAAGCAATTCGCCATTTTTCTTCTTCTTCGTACATTTCGTTGGGGGAGAGGGAGGGAGGGAAGATATTCCCTGATCTCCTCCCTCCCCCCTTGCGTAAGCAACTGATAATAGATAAACTAATAATAAAATTCCATGAAAACAAATTCTAGTTCCTTCAGCATCCCACCGTAAGTTCACAGAGGTTTTTCTGGTCGGCGCGCAAGCGCAGTTAGGTCCATCCAGTTGACACCAGTCCAGTAAAAAAAAATCCTGGAGGAAGCTACATCACACGAGGTAAAGTAACTATTCCATTTAAATAAAAAATTTTTTTTTTGCTTTTTTATATCGTATTTATTATTATCGTCTTATTATTATCGTATTTATATTATTTTTTATTTCGTACCGAACCATACTTGTTTAATTGGTGAAAAAAATATAAAAGTTAAATGTTGTATACTCTCGTACTTAAACAAACAAAAAATAGTGATGTACTTCACAATAACTTTACTACTTTATTAAACACTCGACAACATCAATCCAATAATGATGTTTGTATGTTTGTTTTTTTTGGAATTGAACATCCTCATGTACTCCAACCATGCCCGGAAAAATGGATTATATCCTACAGGTTACCAGCCTATTCTAGCCAGTCTGGGAAGTTCGAAATGTAAAAATATTACATGTGATATTTATATTTGAGAAGTTCAAAGATTTTATAAATATTATAAAAATATTTATAATCATAATCATTGGAGACACTTCTTGTGTTTTCTTATTTCTCCCAAATTCATTTTATTGTCCCTTCATTTTTACTAAAATATTTAAATTCATATTTAAGAAAAATTAGAAGGGTATGATAAAACTAACAAACAAATATTTAAAGGCGAATTCATATTTTTTTTTTTAAATTGGAATGATATTTGAGTGGAATAAATGGAATAAACGT
Organism: Rhaphigaster nebulosa; assembly: GCA_948150685.1. Taxonomy (NCBI): domain Eukaryota; kingdom Metazoa; phylum Arthropoda; class Insecta; order Hemiptera; family Pentatomidae; genus Rhaphigaster; species Rhaphigaster nebulosa. Next base: position 18,503,838 of record OX411310.1, on the reverse strand, counting down.
ATATTAAAATATTTCGGTGAAAAAGAGAGCTCTCTATGATAATCACATATAGGAGTATTTGAGCCTTAAAATCGGAAAAAGCCCGAATAATCATGAAAATTCCATTAAACCCACCATTCTTCAAGCATAATAGTTGCCCCATCAAACTGTAATCGAATAAATTTTCCCCACTCTTGCCAATTCTTGTAAAGTCAGTTGGAAATCAGGTCTGAATTTCAAGTTTCATACTTATGAGTGGTTTTATCCCAGGTAGTTGTTTCACATACTATATAATTTGTTTATTTACGTACATTTTTTTTAATTAACATTTTATTTATTTACTGTTCACATTGATAATTATTTTTGTCTATAAAGATAAAGGAGTTTTGTTTGTGCGTCGGGTCTTGTCTCGTTAAATGTAGATTATAAACATAATATTTACTATATTATATAAAAAAATTCTTTCACCATTTTGTTTTTTTATTACTTCAAATATAACGAATAACAAAATTAAAATTATTTCGACGTGGTAATTTATTGAGGGGATTTTCTCCTAAATTCTCTATTAAAACCCTCCAGAACTTCAACAGGAGAGAATTATATGGAATGAATTCAGAAGGATGAAAATATATTATCAAGCTTGAAGAATGTTGGGTTTAATGGAGTTTTTCGCAATCTTCTTGATTCGGACTTTTTTTCCGGTTTAAAGGTTTAAATAATGCAATGCGCAGCTGTAAGAGAGTAAATAATGCTTCATATAATTTTGTGCGGTTCAAAATATATTAATTTTAAAAGTCGCGATATGAGGTTTACTGATAAGAACGTCGTATTTGACAGATGGGACATCCATGTCGTCACACTTTCTGGAAGGTTTAGGACCAGGAGAGTCCAAATTTAGTCCCAAATGCCAAAAAAGGAACTGATTCAGTCCCTTCGACAAATGGAAGATTGAGTGGGAGGGTATTATTTTGGGCTCAGCTGACGGCGACCCTGTCTATGTTACTTCAAATCCTCATTATTTCTTATAATTAATTCAGCATATGATGTAATAGTTCAGCATAATTACTGTTAGTTGTCATATATTTTTATTTCCCCTCATATTCTTAATCATTAAAAAAAACTATATAAAAACATACACAAAATTCACTCATTTAGTGACTTTAGCTCGAACGCACGAAATATTTGAAAAACGACCTAGCTCCTCAGGGTGTCTCTAGGTAACGCTGATAAGCCGAACCAAATACCAGGAAAAAGGCCCGGTACTCAATTTGGGCACTGTTGAAGGGATACCGATACTGAATTGATACTCTTCGCTATCTCATGAAATATTTCGGGACACATCCTCAGGGCCGATTCCTCCACATAGGCAATCTAGCCTATGGTGGAGAAGTTCAGGGGCTGAAAAATCTTTAATCTATTTTTATTTTTTTAACTAGTAAGTCATTAATCAGGTATGTTTTATTTTATTTAATGTTTTAACAAATAGTAACAATAGGAAGATGTGACGACAATGACAGGGTTGACTTGGTTTAGTGTTGGAGGACAGGGTAAGGGAGTGAAGATTATGGGGCGCAAAATTTTTATTCATCTAGGGCGCTGGAAAGCCTAGAGCCGCCCTGGGGAAGGTTTGTTTACATTTTGCCCAGGAAGCCTCACCCACGTCCATAAGGCGTTCTGTGCCCGAGGGCCTAGCAAGCTGGTGGAAAATGCCACGAGTCTCAGCCCAAGGGGCGCCTCGAATTGGCCATAATAACATTGAAATATAATATCAAATTGTACTTATGTGTAGTAATACAATATTAAATAAAATAATACAATTAATAACTACCATTGTATTATTATGTATAGCACACAGCCACATCTTCAAATTTTGAGTTAGAAGCTTAGGGGGCCTCAAAACTTTGTCGCGACGGACCTCCAAATTCATACTTACGGTACTGTCTGTCCTCGTGTTTATTTTTGTTCTTTTCTGCAAGATTTATTATGTCATGCCTCTGTGTACAGCTTCAAGCATCAAAACATTTCTTCAACCAATAAACATTTCTTCTCTTTCCCAAACGATAAAAGAAGAAATTCTTAAATGTAAGAAATGAGAAGAGCTCCAACAAACTAGAGATGGGCAGTAAGCAATTACTTTTCTGATTTTTTATGGCTTTGTATTCAATTGTAACATTCGTATACATTGGAATCATTAAAATTATCAATGCTTTATTTAGATATTATTTAAAATTATTAGTGCTGTCGACTTCCGTTCACTACGTTCGCTCAAGAGATATACAAATCCCCAAAAAGATCCTTTTCAGTTGAGGTCGGGCCCTTAACTAAACCTTAAGCCCTTAACATAATTTAAATTATTAGTGCTTTAGGTACAACTTCCCCAGACCATCATAAGTCGATACTACTAATAATTTTAAATAATATCTAATTAAAGCAGAAATCTTTTTAATAATTCCAATGAATACGAATGTTACAATTGAATATAAAGCAGTTAGTTATCACAAATGGCGCTAGAGAGTGGTAGTGCGGCAACCCTCGGGTAACTTCGGGTGTAGACACTGATAATGTGTCCCGTTTGTAACGATGTATCAAAAAAACTATCGATATTAAGATTTCGCGCTCACGTAACGATTTATTTTAACTTTTCGGATTTCTTCAATATTAAGGCCTATTATTATGCTATCGGAGACGTTGTTTTTAAAAATACTATCGATATTAAAATCGTGCACTCGCCTATCAATTTTTTTAATTTATTCGATACTGAGGTCACCGCTTGATGTCTTCCCATTAATAAACTGTTTAAAGTACCTCATTCGTAAATATAATAAAAAACCTTCCTGAAAAAAGATTCTTTGTGGTAGACACGAAGAATGGTCCATATTCTTCTAATTGTCTCAACCGAACAAATAATTGGCTACTTAATCAGCTGCTTAGCTATATAGGTCAGCTAGCTCGATAGGTCAATCGAATTGCCTATTGAATACTATAGAAGAATCGGTTTCCCATACCGAAAATTTCTTTTGTTTTGTTCAGCGTTCTCTTCATTAGTTAACGGCTTTTGATTTTTATAGTCCTGACTAACAAGAAAGGCATGTCAATTAATATTTATAACTATGCAAAGGATCTTGAAGTCTCCCTTTGTTTACGCTTGATTTCATCAATCACTTGATCTCTAGATGTTGATATCTATATGAATGTATCATGTAAAGGAAATGTATTATTACACAGGTGGTTCTACTTTGTCTGCAGATAAAAATACAAAACCTATTGAAAAAATGCATATTTATTTAATTATTGTTTGTTTCAGTTTGAGATAAAATGTCGTTATTGAATTATGGGGAAAAAATATGAAGCTAATATTAATCTCCTAAGCAACTTATCTATAGTTTCAAAATTAGACCGACAAATTTGGTAGGATGTGATCAAATCACGTTATATATTTCTTTTTTATATAACTTTTTAGGGACAATTTAGATATAAGCAACAAATTAAATTGTATACATAATGGAGGGAGTTTTTGTTGACCGTATATGTATATTTAAAGGGAGAAGTTGGTCGGGGGGTGCGGTCAAAGAATTGCACTATTAAGTGAACTTATATATTTTGTGCCAACGTTTCGGCCTAAGTTTTCAGGGCTAAAAAGAAAACAAAATAACAACAATGAAAAAAGACAGAGGCAATACCAGTAAGATAAATAGTAAATGATAAAAAACAGAAAATACAAGTAAGATAAAAAAGTATGAAGTATAAAAAGAAAAAGATAACACTAAATTACATAATACAAGAGACAAATGAAAAAGTAAAATAAAATGATATAACAATGTAAAAGTTAATTGAAATTAAAATAATGCTTTATTTACACAGGGAGTAGTGAAATATATGAAATCTATTAATTAAAAAGACAAATAGAGTGAAGGTTTAGTAATGTGTAAAGCATACAGAGATAGTTGTGATGTGACAAGTTATGCAAAAGGTGACAATGATGTTAAAGAAGTTGACATTGTTTTAATTAAAATAATTATGAGATGAAGGAGTAAAATATAAAGTAATGTAAGCCCCAAAACAAAAATAGATAAAAAATCCTATGTGGTGAAGAAAGAAGAAGGATAGAAAACAATGAGGAGGAGGAAATGTAAAGAAAACATTATAATTACATACCAGAGAGGCGTGTGGTCGAGCGCCAACTGAATCGTAATAATGGATTACCGGGAATTAGAAAAACCGTTAAAACAATGTTACCAACTCACTGATTTGAAATAAAACTAACACTAAATTTAAATGCTGTGTGATCAAAAGACATAACAAATGATTTGAAAACTGTAAAAACGTATTGATTTAAGTATATTTAAAAAATATATATATATAAAAAAATTAATGTTAAAAAATTAAATTAGAAATTAATATCTCACCCAAAAAACGTTTACTCCAACTGGTGCAATAAATGACAATGGAAATAAATATATCTGACGGGTTAAAACTAAGGGAAAAATAAATAATTTGTATAAGGAGTTGTCACGGCAAAAAAAAATAAATAAATAAAAATAAAAAAAAGTTTGGGTAATGAAAAGTTATGTTTTTTTTTAATAAACTGAATATTTGGGAGTAGGTTAGAGAAAGGTTTTGTATATCAGTTTTGCAATTCTTTGACCGCACCCTCCGACCAACTTCTCCCTTTAAATTGTATACAGTAATTGCCAAACCATAATTCAAAAACACATTTTTTTTTTTAAAGACACAATATCTCAAAACTGGCCAAACCAGACCTAATGGATGCTGTTTTTATTCTAATTGGTGCACATCTTCACAATGGTGAAGAAACATATTACTATGTTACATTGTATATTTATATATTATATAAAATGCAATCATCTTCTATACTAATATTTGTGGAAGACCACAAAAAGTGTTGATGTGACTGAGGTATTCATTTTTCATGACCAAGTTTAAATAATCTTCTTAATTTGACATATTTTCTATAATTCATTAATCTCCATTAATTAATAGTGTACAAGAAATTTCATTTTATAATTTAATCGTAGATGATTTCGTAAACACGTTTCTATTACTACTATTACTATTATTTACACTTCATTTATATTTTTTGATGTTTCGGATTCTTATCCCCATCAGACATAAAACTTTTCTACTATAGTACTACTCACTACTAGAATTAGGTTACTATAGTAGTGCCTATTTCTTAATATGAGTTATAAATGAATAGATGATAAAATGGAAATCCTTGTACACTACTTATGAAATTTCTGAAAACTTACCTCAAAATTATAATTAGAAGATTCAATTAAGCTTTTTTTTTTTTACATAGCATCAAAGCTTCATAATGCGTTCCTATTTCAATATTATTGCATTGTTAATTTTTTTTTTCTAGTGTTCATATAAAAGAAGGTATAAGAAAAAAATGGGAGTATTTTTGAAATTTTGTTTTTGCTTTTTGGCAGTAGCGCTCTTTAAAGTCGATTTCATACAGGGTAAGTAATCTAGTGTATTACCATGATAAAATTCAATTTATGAAAATAACAAATTTATTTTTTCAGTGTAAAAATATTGTTTTATCTTTATTTTGGTAAAACATTTAAATGGTGTAGTCAGGCCCGGACTGACGATATCGGGTGGTCGGCGGTCGTCGAGAGCTCCAGCTCAAGGGCCCCCGAAAAATGGTTTATTTTGATAGATATATTTCTCACTTTTGTTTTTAAGTAATAAACTTAAAGCTAACAAAGTAATAACGTAATAAAGCTTTTAATTGATTAATATTTTTTCTAGTGTGTACTAAGTTTAGATATAACTAAAATATATTGTAAAAATAAATAAATTAGAACAGAAAAGCTTAATTTTTTAAAAAGATCTTCCCTTTACTCAAATACTTTTCAAATACCAAAATAGCAGAAATGTGCTTTTTAGACTTGTAATTTTTAAACATTTGCCGGGGTAGTATTCTGTAGCCAAGGGCTTCCAAAGGAGCCAGCCGGGCCTGAATGTAGTTATGGTATTATAAATGTAGTAGCTATTATCATTCAATAATTTAATTGATATTTTATTATTAAAACAGTGAACTTATATTTAGCACTTCCTTTATTTTATTAATTATAATAATTTTCTTCACTTATCAGATTTCCAACATTCTGGGGTAATGCCCCATCTTCAGGAAATATAACCTTATTCTTAACAATATTCATGTTTTATTGGTTGAAAATATGCTTAATCCTTAAAATTTACTCCAATTATGTCTCATCCTAATCCATAAAATAATATTATTGTGTATTATTTTTCAAAAAAATTTAAAATTTTATACAATAAAAACTAATAGGAGCATAGAAATTTGCACTGTTACAAATGATCTCAAAATATAATCTCTATGCTCCTTATTAAAGAATAAAGAAAATTGTTATAATTAATAAAATAAAGGAAGTGCTAAATAAAAGTTCATTGGTTTAATAATAAATTATTTTAAAAAAGCCTTCCAGTATTTTTTTAAATAATTAATTGAAAATGTTTTTATTTATACTTACCACAACTTCCAAATATAAGAACCAGTATGAATCCATCAAGCTCATTTCCTTTAGACAGGTTTCAGCTCCATAAAGAGTACCACCATCTGGTTCTTCTGATTATTTCATCAAAAAACTAAACTTATGAATGACAGCAAACATGTTTGTCTACCACTGCTAGGTGTTAAGAAGAGCTCATAAAGCCTTTTCCTTAATGTGCAATAGAACTGTTAAAACATCACCTGACAAGTATTCCCCTCACCCAGTCCTAAGTAAGATCTAGATCATTACATGTTCAAGTCATGCTTTTAGAGCTTCAGCCTCAATGTTATCTACTCCTATAACCTTGATGTCCTTTAACTAGTTCATTCCTTCAAATAAATTATGGGCATATAACAGTATTTTTTATGCTACATCCTTAAATCATATACTTGAAATTTGAAATTAATATCACGTTTCCCTAAATCATATAGGTAATCAAAACAACATGCATTATATTTATCTAAAAAGTCTGGTGCATCACACAACTCTCCCATGCCACTCTATCATAATAATAATAATACAGTAAAACTTCCTTGAACGGACACTTCTAACAGGCGGACATTTCTAGTGAGCGGACGATTATATTTACCCCCTCATAATTTTTAAGTTTTCTTTATATTTTTACTTCTGATATCCGGACATTCTCATAAGCGGACGCGAATAGAGATTTTATCAATAGTTTGACGTAAAAACTTCCAATACGCGGACAGTAGGCCCAAATTTCCGTGAACGGAACTTCGCTTGGAAATTGGATTGAAACCAGATTAGTTTCAATCCAATTTCCGAATTCGATGAGTTCTAGGAATTGTTTGTGCTCGCTTCGCTATGAATGCTTACTCTCCTCCTTGAAACTGAGAACATGTCTTCTATAAGAAAAGTGCTAATAATAACTATTAAAGAAAAAATAGAGATTATACACGCGAGTGAACGTGAAAAATTGAGTGCCCGTCATCTTGAAAAGAAGTTTAAAATTGGGAAAACGAGTGCTGCAGAAATTTTAAGAAATAAAAAAAAATATTCTTCAAAAATGGATAGATATGAGAATGATAATTCAAAGAAGACATTTAAAGCAGAAGGGGGGCTGATGATTGATCAAGTTACGTATGAGTGGCTATGCCGAGCGCGATCAAATAACATACCGATTTCTGGACCATTAATACAGGAAAAGGCGTTGGAAGTTGCAAAAAGTTTGGGAAATGACAATTTTAAAGCTAGTGGTGGTTGGCTGGACAAATTTAATGTGAGGCATGGAATAAAATACAGAACCTTAAGCGGTGAGGGTGCTTCCGTTGATTGTCCTCTAGTTGCTGATTGGACATCGAAAGTAAAGGAGCTTTGCACTTTCGAGCATTACCAGACAAAACTATGGCGCTAAAAGCAGAGACTTGTAAAGGAGGAAAAATCTCGAAGGAACGTGTCACAATTTTTTTGTGTACAAACATGGAGGGTGAGTTTGAAATTCCACTTTTGATAGGAAAAGCCCAAAAGCCAAGATGCTTTAAGGGTATCGATTTGAACATTTATAAGGTGGAATGGCAAGCAAATAAAAGAGCATGGATGACCCGCCAAATTATGTCAGAATGGCTGATTAATTTTAATAACAGAATACAGCGACAAGGAAGAAATGTTATTTTATTTATGGATAATGCTTCGTCACATCCAAATTTAGAGTTGTCAAACATAAAAACAGTTTTTCTCCCGCCAAACACGACCGCCTCCTGTCAGCCTTTAGACCAAGGGATCATTAAAAACTTTAAAATACACTATCGCAAAAGTATTTTACGCCATATTTTAGCCCATATAGATGAATCAACTTCGGCCAATGATTTGTCTAACAAAGGCTTTTCAACTAATTCTGATAACGCAACCCAAAACTCTTAACCTGAAATTTAAGAATAGGACTTGGCTCCACTCATGGAAGCTCCTCAATTTAAGAACAGGACTTGGCTCCACTCATGGAAGCTCCTCAATTTAAGAACAGGACTTGGCTCCACTCATGGAAGCTCCTCAATTCGGCTTGGCATCTTGTGAATCCTACGTATCTATTGATGAACACACATCAAAGAAGAAACATCACTTCAAACTGATGAAATTATTACGGATTTGAACACACTTGCTGATAACCAAGAGGGGAAAGAAGAAGAGGAAGAACCCTGTGGAAAAATCTCAAGTATGTACATGCATTATGTAATTGCACCCACATACTCTTATTCTCATTAATTTTCAAAATTTGGTAATGTTTTAGCACAAGCTGAGCAAATCACCAGTAAAGTACCACTGCCTCACCTTGAGTCATTGCTTTATTTCTATATGATAAAAAGCGATCCTTCTGGAGTGGAAGCAGTGATGAATTTAAAAGTCAATTTGGAAAAAAAAATATCAGAAGAAAAAAAGTCCAGAAAAAAATTACAGATTACATTTTATTTAAATAATATTTATTTTATGTAAATTATGTTGTTTATTATTACTTATAGAAATTATTATTTCTTTGTTCATATAAGTACACAATTACGTATTATCTTTAGTTTAAAATAATGTAAGCAGCCTTTAAATAAAAATTGTTAGTCATGTGCAAACATACATATTACATATTTTACTGTTTTCCCCAACCTTCAGTTTCTCACCAGGGTATACTTCTTATAAGCGAACAAAATTTAATTCCCCACTTGTGTCCACAGGTGAGAAGTTTTACTGTAATAACAATCCATTTTCAAAAATAACTTTAAAGGGTTCACATAAACACTACTTGAAATATATATACTCAACAGCAAGCACTTCTTCATGTCTTCTCTCACAAAAGTACAATAAAATAGTTTTTTAAACAATTTTAGTACAATTCTGTGCACTATATATTTATTTATTCTTAAATAAGTAATTTCAGTTTTCTACAACTTTTCGTTTTTGAGCTAGACTTACCATATACATATAGACACACACACAGATAGAGTAATACGCAGACCATTTTCCGAGTCTTGGTTATTTCGACTCAGAAAACCTAAAACATGTATTTCTGTTGAAAACTCGAATTCGAAAAATTTTCAAATACAATACTTCCCCTTACTATATATTTCATAAAGAAAGTAAAAAATTGAAATGTCATTATGATATTTGTGTATATTAATATAAATTAAATATGCATTGCAGCAAAGAAACCTACAGTGGTCTGTTATGTGGCGGCATGGGCCTCTTATAGAGGTGGGTTTAATATACGTAATGCAGATACAAAGCATTGCACCCATGTTATATATGCATATATGAGATTAAATAATCACACAAGTGAAATTAAAAGTATTGATCCATTGTTAGACTTTGAAGAAGGAGGCAAAGGCAAAGGTAAGTTCTTTTTAATCTTTTTTTTTTTAATAACTTAAATAAATAGGTAATATAGAAAAAAAAATCCTGTGACCTTACAAGGTATGAATGGTATCAGGTTATAAAGGAGTACTGTTTCTTGACCAACTGTCATTGCATGGAGGTGATCTGGCCAGAATCAACTGTCATATTTTTCTTCTAGCCCATTGAAGGAGTAGGTACCAACTTAAGAGGCTGATTGTGCCCTAGTAAGGTCTACCAAACCTAGTCAATTCACAGCTGGTAGAGTAGAAAATAAATTTTCTCTCACAGCCAGACTCTAACCCAGATCCAGGTTCTTACCTCAAAGTCTAAACTTACTGAGCTACTCCATTCCCTTAAAAATATAGAATAAATGAAATTAAAAAAAAAAATTATTAAACAAGTGCATGTTTAATCGAAACCTTGACATTTTTTTTTCTGAACTTAATGAAAGTTATAGTCCCAACATCCAAAATAAGAGGAAATCTCTTTCTGCATCTAATTATTAAAAAAAAGGTATTTTATCATCCCCTTTTATTAGGTATCCTTAAAGCAGAGTTTATGTGCATCTTAATGAACTTTTGCGCATTTTACATTAAAAATAAAAGAAAAATTATTTCTAATTTCCACAAAATATTTTATTTTAAATACTACTCCCATCCTCTTTTCCCAGCCCATAAAGCAGAACTGAATTGTCCATGAATTGCACAGTGATTTTTTGATAGCTCAAAATATTCCTAAATGTATTTAACAGAACATTTTTTGAGTTTCCAGTTTTCATAATTGTATAAAATTCTAAGTTTATTGCATAGGAATAATCATAATTTTAAAAAATTAATTTCCCATTGATAATGGTTTCTGATAAATACATTATTATAACGTATGTTAAATTATAATGTATAACATACGTTATACATTATAGTTTAACTGGTCACTAACTTAAATAAAAAAAAAAAATTTAGAAAACACATAAGAGATTGGGAGAGCTTTAAATCTTTTTTTTTTTTTACTCTCGGGTTCAGTGATCTGATTCTTCTCATTGCAGGTCAGTTGAAAGAATTGAAAGAACTGAAGACTTTTAATCCAAACATCAAAGTACTTGCCAGTGTTGGAGGATATTCCCAGGGCTCAATCAAGTTTTCTGAAATGGCAAGAAGTTCTTCATTAAAAACCACTTTCATCAACAGCCTTATAAAGTTCATAAAGTATTTCAAGTTCATTTTAGTTTTTCATATTCATTATTTGTAACTCTATTTAGATGTATTGATAATTTATGTTCAGTTCTCAATATAATTTAAAAATCTTTATTGATTCTCAAGGGACTGGGAATTGGATGGTATTGACATCTGTTGGCAGTTCCCAGGCCAAGGAGGAGGAGCTGATGACAGGAGAAATTTTGTAGAACTTTTAAGGGTAATCTAATAACTAATTAAACTAATTTTTAGTTATTTTTATAACATACTAGAGCGAGTATTATTCGAAAAACAATAACTGTTCTAAAATTTTATTTAACTCAAGTTTAGCATATGGCATGAAATTAAAATTAATTATTGTGGAAAATTACATAAAAGTTTCAACACAATTCCAAAGTTTATATATGTATATACATATATATATATATATATATATATATATATATATATATATATATATATATATATATATATATATATATATATAATGTTTTAAAAAGAATGTTTACAAAACATCAATTTTGTAATATGAGATATTAACCACAACACATTTATTATTACTGGAACATAGCGTGCAATCTGGTATGTAAACCAGCTCATTCCACTAGATAGAGGCAATGCTCCCGACTTAAGCCAAAATTCTGACATAATTATAATATCAATAATTGAGGCATTGCCGTTGAAAAGGTGATATTAGTGCCGAAATTTCTGGAAAGAATTTTTTTCACTGATACAATGGTTGGTTCCAAAGCCAATAATGTAGAAAAGAAGGTACTAATTTACTAAAAGAGTAAATATATATTTTTCAGAAAAAAAAAAGAATTATTGTGTTCATTATTTACTGGACAGCAGTATTTGAGCCTGAAGTATGTAAGGTTCTGAGAATGTGAAGAAGTAGGGTCTAATCATCTCCTACACTCCCATCCTTCCCTTAAAATTTTTTTCCTCAGTTTTTTAAAGACCTTGCCTTCACCCGATCTTTTCTTAAATAAATCCCATGACGACATCATCATTACTAAAGCTGACAAAGGCAAAAAGACTATAATCGAGTAATCCTTTCTGATGGATCAACATATGTCCCAACATCTCATGGTTAAACCCCTTCACTTAAAACTCAGTTTAACCAACACCTTAAAAACCTTTTAGGTTCAAAACTTATCAACTATTCTAAGTACAGAAATCTTAACTCCTCCGTTGCTCCTCGTTTTTATGGATTCCCTAAAATTCACAAGCCCACCCAGTACCACTCACCTTCCTATCACTTCCAATATTAATTCTCCTTCTGTCAATCTTAGCGAATTCCTACTACCTTCTCTACAAGTCCTTAGTCACAACAACCCTTATGGTATCCACAATTCCTTTCAACTAAGCGAATAATTAATATCCTTTACCATCCCTGCTCATTAATAATTCTTTTGACGTTGAAAGTTTTTTCACTAACATTCCTATAGACAAAGCCCTCCGTATAGTCGAAGATAACTGGCCATCCATTGAACCCCATACCTCTCTTTTTTCTCATATCTTGAATCCTTATAGCTTTGTTGTAAATCCGGTTAGCTTGCCTTACATGAACAGCTCTTTAAACAAATTTCAGGACTTGACATGGGAAATCCCCTTACTCCTGGCATTGCCATTGTCCTTAATGATCTACTTAATTCCATAACCCTCCTATTCCAAAATGACATTGTATTTATAAAAAAAATATGTAGATGACCTTCTCCTTCTCCTTAATCCTGACAAAATCCCCGCCTTCATTTTACCATTGAACGATAAATACATAATTCTCTTTCTTTCCTTGGCCTCCTCATCATAAGAAATCTAAATAACACGATGTACACAGACTGATACACTAAACCCACTTACTCAGGCAGACTTACAAATTACTATTCCCAACACCCTTACCACTAAAAAATTAGCGTAGCCTTAGAAATCGATGTCTTTCCTTATATGATTCCCATCTTCATAAAACTAACATTAATTGCATCAAACAAATCCTCTTAGCCAATAACTTCCCTCCTAAGACCATTAAAAAACTTATTAACAACTACAAAAATCGCCCCTCCCCCTCAATTTCCTCCTCCCCTACTTCTTCACAACCCATTTCCATCCCCCTACCTTATATTTCTCTTCTTTCTGACAAAATTAAAAAATACTTATGTTCTTTTAACCCCAACCTGCGACTTACCTTCAAATCTCAGAACAAACTCTCTAACCTCTGCACCCGTCTAAAACATCCTATTCCATTTAAACACCGCTCCCATGTTGTATACTGAATCCCTTGCTCCACCCCTAACTGCAACTCCTCTTATACTGGTGAAACCAAAAATATCCTCAAAGATCGCATCAACCAACACAAATACATTTCCTCAGGGACTCTACTGCCTCTAAACTCTCAGAATATTCCTTATCGTTAAACCACACATTTGATTTTGGCAAAACTTCTATCCTCGCCACTCTCCCCAATGACGACAGATGATTCATCACAGAATGTATTTATATTCAATTAGAATCCCTTCCCGTAAATCAAAAGACTACAAAACTTATCTTTAGCCTGTTCCTAAATATCCCATTTATTAAAAAAACCCAAAATTTTTTATTATCTATCCCTATATCCCTAATTTTCTTTTATCTTCTTCATTATTTTCTGATTTATTTATTTTGATTTTTATAATTTTTTATTATACTATTTTTTTTATTTTTTGTGACAACTCCTCATACCTACAATTGTTTGTCTATCCTTATTGTTTTATTTTTCTTCTCCACCTACGATAATTACTTATTATTATATTACTCTATCTTTAAGCTAACATAACTTTATATCTTACTACTTTATTTTACTTTGTTATTTTTTTCATGTATTTCATTATATCTTACATAAAAATCATTTACATTACTTATATTATCATGAAATACTTTTCATATTCCTAAATCTTCATTCTAGTGTTATTATAATTAGTATTTTTTATGTATTTTACAATATCTTTCTTTTCATTCATTTTATTGATCTTTCTTTCTATATTTTATAAATCTATATTTTCACAATAATTTTAAATACCTTTTTGTCATTATTCATTAACATATTTTTTTTTATTTATTATTATTATTCACATTATGATTAGCATTTTTTTCTATATACTTTATTAACATATTCTTCTATATTTCTTATTTTTCAAATTAATATTAACACATTATGATCAGCATATTTTTTTTTATACTTTATATTTTTTCATCTTAATGTTTGTTAACTTTCTTATTATTACTGGCACTGCCACTTTTGTTACATCTATTGTTACCTTGTTTTTTCTTATCCCTGATGATGGCCTAAAACTTATGCCGAAACGTCAGCACACATTATAATAAGTTTTTTCTTATTTGTGTGTTTATTTATTGGCCGCACCCTAACCAAGATTCTCCTACATACATTTTCCACGGTCAACCATACTCTCACCATTATTTTTATTATAGATGAGAGCAATAACAAAAGTATTTGAAAAATAATAACTTCTAAAATTTTATTTTATTTAATTCAAATTTGGCGTGACATTTTCAACATTACACATCTTGTTTTATAAAAGATAGCAAGGAATTAAAAATAATTATTTTGGAAAAATATGTAAAAGGTTTCTCACAATTTCAAAGCGTTATACATATAATTAATTGTGCAAAGGAATGTTTCTCATTAGGCGATCGGCAAAAAGCTCATATATCCTTAATTAAGATTCCTTAATTCCCTTAAATTCCATAATTTTCCTACAAGCTTATATTTCAAGAAAAGGTATATTATTATGGGAAAAGTAGCATGTCCTATAGTATTATTTATCAAAAATGCATTAAAAAAAAACGTATATCACAACAACGCATGAAGGGTCTTGGGTTTACTGCTTAGTAAGGACGTTGTTTACTGTTTTTAAGCCATCTGTTATACTAGGAGGTGATTTGGTCAGGATCTCGCTCAACTGCCAAGTCTCTAAAACAGCTAATTACTTTTCAAAAATTAGGAATGATATCTCAAACTATTGTAAGACAAAAGACTACCCTTCTTCTAAATATTCAACTTCTAGAGTGTTGAAACTGTTTAATTATAGAGGTACTACGCACGAAAACTGATTCACCTTGGAGAAGTAAAAATATTCTCGTACTATCCGTACAACCTTTCCTCTTCAAGATTCATTCAATATGATTGAATGCTTAACATCTTATTGATGCGTATGAACCAATTGAATCCATCAGATAAATTCTTCTCAAATACTGGCGGCCCATGCTGGTTTTAAAAAGTTTCTAATGTTGTTCATTATTTGAATATTTCTTGAAACAACTCTTCAATGATCATCCCTTCTATGTTAACAGATCGCTACAGTATGAGATACCTCAAATCGAGCCTGGACCGACATTCCTTGTCCAGTGCTAAACACTTTCTTCTCTTGATAGGACAGTATCAAGGATTACTAAAATGAGAGATGCTGAAATGATATTTTTGGAGAATGCTAATAGTCGTCTTAAACTTTTTTAATAAGTCATTTTTTTACCAAAAAGAAAAAGAAAGAAGAAACAGAAAACAACCACAGGAATTTATGTTCTCACTGAGGATTTTCCTAGGTTGGTGAGTGGAGAGAACTTCCTGTGGTAGAAGTTCATTTATGGCTGGAAGATGGCAGTGGGTCCAGCCCACTGTAACCTTGAACTCTGAAGGATAACCGGCCACAAAGATCGCTGGAAGTTGGAAGCCATCCTGTACCGGAGATTTCAGAATTATGTGTGCACAGCTCATATTACAATTGTTTACTGTTTCACACGCAGTAATATGTTGTTAGGCAGTCATATCATCCCTTTAATGCAAACATCCAAAGTCCAAAAGGCTAGGATGGGTAGTGAATAAATAAGTAATAAAAATAAAAAAAGCTAGATAGTCTTTTTAGAAAATGAAACATGAAAAATGGATTGTTAGGATTTTTTTTCCATTTAACATAATATGGAATATTATATGTTTAATGGAAAGAAAAATAAACTTGCTTGATTGAAACTTCAATGAGATAATTAAAAGTTTGATCAGAATTTTCTAAATGTTCCGAGTAAAACTGGATTCTATTTTTCTTTCGAAAACTTCTCTAGCAGTTCCAGCTCCTGGGTAGAATGAACAGTATCTAACAGATTTAGTCCTATTATTGATATTAGTATTTGCTTATTTTGAGTCATATTATAATTCGACTATACAAAATGATTTCAGAATATCAAAGATGAGTTCGAGCCTGAGAAATGGCTTCTCACAGTCCATATCATAGCTAGACGTTCTGAAATAAATTTTGGCTATGATGTGAAATCTATCTCGCAGATAGTCGATTATGTCAACTTAGCAGCTGTAGAGTATCATGGCCCATGGACCAACAAAACAGGAATCATGGCTCCTTTGAATTCTATAAATGAAAATAGTGTTGTAAGTATATTCCTCTGTTTACTTTATTTTATACGCATTATGAAAAAAAACTTGTATTAATTATGAAATATACATAGATTAACTTATAAAAAAACTCTTTGCGTTGTTTTATAATATTACTAAAAAGTTTTTTGTTAGAACTTAAACTAAAAGTATTTTTCTATTTCAGACATATATGGTTGATTACGTACTTCGCAAAGGTGCAGACCCCAACAAAGTATTATTAGGGCTCCCAACTTATGGCCATGCCTACATCACTGAGAATAAAATTCAAGGTGACAAATATCTTGGAGTAACCTCCCCAAAAGCATATACATCACCGTGGACAAATGAACCAGGATTAATAGCCTACAATGAGGTATTGACATCACGGTATTTATTCTGTAATAAAAACAAGTTTTGGATGAAACGCCTAAAATATATATTGTTATTTAAGTTCTAACACTGCCTAACTCAGTTCTCCCAACTTTAAAGGACGTACTAATTTTGTTGCTAATGACCTTCTCTTCTTAGAATGTATAGAATATTTCAATCTCAAAACGTCTTCCAGCATCTGTAGCTCGTTGGCATGATTAACATTCGATCAGGCGTTCTCATCGCCATCATTCGATCATATTCGTCCAAAACTGAGTAAGACACTGTCAGAACTTATATGATATAGTCAGCTGGCTTACACATGATAGTATATTATATGATGTATGTTGCATTAAATAAAACATTTATAAATCACCATAAAAGTTTTGGCCACCAATTTCTTTTAGGGTTTATTGTTAATTAATTTAATTACAATTTCAACAATTTTAGTAATACAGGTTACAGTACAGTATTGTAGGTAAATATCAAATTAGACAATTTAATTACTTCTGAAAGGAATGATGTTTTTCCGAGCGTAAACATTATTAGTATGTACATAATAAAAGAATCATTGTTATGATAATCTACCTTTATCAATTGAAAAGAATCATTTTTATTTTTTTACACTAATAAGGTACTGTATTAAAGGATTGCCTTGACAATCCTCATAAGAGATGCCTTTTAGATTTTAGTGGCAAAGTATTGTTATTATAAAGGACTATTTCACTTCAGACAAATTTTAATCTTATAAGGGCAGAAAGATTTGGGACCATTGATGCCCGTTAGGTTTATTAAGTTCTTGATCCAGTTCAACTTAATGCTAATTCTATTTCTTTGATCAGATTAATTATATTATAAGTCTTCTTTCAATAATTATTAAAATATAATGTTTTTTAATTATTAAGCTCCATTATTTTGGATATTTTTAAGCTTTTCTATTTTAACTTATTTTCTTTCTTTTTTTTTAATTTGTAGGCTTATTTATTTATTTTATTAATTAGGTCAAATTTTTACTGTTAAAAGCTATTCTGTTATTACCATTTTTTAAGTTTGAATTTTTTTATTTATTAATTTTTCACATGGATCATGTTTAGAATCAACTGATGGAATGTTATATTTTTTGAAAACATTTACGCAAAGTCTGTTAATTTGAGAAATGAAATAAAACTGGTAAGAACTGAGGTCAAAAAGTGAAGGGTACTGAAAATAACAGCCCTTGTCAAAAATATAAGTTTTCAGGTTCCTGGAAAAGTTGCGTATGACTACTTAAGAAACTCAGTTTTCAAACAATGAAAAAGCAATCAATTTATTTTAACCATTTTAAAAAGCTTTGAATCGCAAACATTATTCAATTTTGAAATTTTTATAAAATGGATTGTACTCTAGCTCCTAATATTTCTGCCCTAGGAAATATATTCTTGAAGCTTAATTTTTAATTACAGATTTGCATCAACCTAAAAAATGGTAGCGGTTGGAATGAAGGATTCGATGAAGATTCTTTCACACCAATTGCTTACAAGGACAACATATTCGTCAGTTTTGACAATCAAAAGAGTTTGATTGAAAAGGTAACCTTCCTAACAAATTCAAAATATTACTATATTTTTCTTTATATTATTCCTAATTTACACCCGTTAATTAAACTAGTATCTGGTCAAGTGTTTAGTAATGCAATAATTTAAACGTTGGCAAGTGATTAGTTTTGTTTGTTCACCTGGTAGTAATAGTAATTAACCATGGACAATCAAGGCGTGCTCTTAAATTCAGTTATCAAAATTATATTTAGTGAAATTTTAGAAGAAGTGGAAGGTGAAATAACAAATGAACATAATACATCCAAAAGATTTTGGGAGAGAAAATGGACAAGCAAGACAGCACAATTCTGTTTAAAGGATTGGTAGAAAACAGAATTTGTTTGCACTGCGGATGTCAGAAGAATCTTTTGATTACCTTTCATCCATAGTTGAACAATTGCTTCTTAAAAATATCTGATGTGGACAGCACATGACTTCCTTGTACGCCTAATTAAACTATAAATCGCTGGCTCAAAAAGTGATCCTGAATTTGGTTACTAGTTTCCAAAGATTGCAATAACTCAAAAACGATACTCGGCATCGCGACATCAATCTATTCACACAGACACATACTCTTGTTTCTGGAGGTCTCATGATAACTGAAATTTCCAAGAGATTTCTTCTTGTTCCGTGACAACATTAAAACTGTCAATATCACTAGATAAAGCATTGGAAATCAACAGTTTCGACATTTTAAGCGGAAGAACCCATTTAACTTATATCTTATTCTCCTGCTGCAGACTTGTTCATCTCACAAATGGGGAGGAAAACCAGTATTTTACTATCAATTTTAACGATTGGAAACCAAATTGCATTTATAACCTTTATTACCGAAAAATATGTTTTCTATATTTAATTTTAATATAATTTTTGATGTAAGTTTATTATGACTTTCAAGTAAAATACCCACCCTTTCCGGCTCACCAATTTTAACCAAAATCTATTAAATACATTTATATCAATATAAAAGTCCTATTTACCAAATTTGAAATATTTTACATTATATTTTAATATAATTTTTGATGAAAGTCTAACATGACCTTCAAGTAAAGTACCACTTTTGGTCTACCAATGTTAACCAAAATATATTATATTATTTATATTAATAAGTAAGTCTTCAATCAGGTCCAAAGCAGAAGTGATGAAGCCACGCCAACTGGGAATGCGTACAAACTGCTACTGAACATAAAAATAGGATCCATTCTATTCTACTTGCTTACTAAACACTACATCGTTAACTAAATACTGAACTGTATTAAACACTTATAAGGCTCAGTTGACATCCCCATGATACGAGCTATACAATGTGGATGGTGTATAGCGTGCCATTTGCAGCTGTAGAACAGAAAAGCTGTTCAAGTTCATTGAAAAGGAAAATAAAGCACCCTATGATTTTGATACTGCCTGAGCTAAATTTATTGACACATGTAAGCTAGTACTATAAGTTGCTTGGTTCACAGTGATGCATATACGGGTGAAGATCGATGAAGGTCAGAGGAATTGGAAAAAAATTATTAGGAAAAATACAATGAAAGAATGGAATCGTTAGTGAAAAGTCCGAGAGGATACCGAAGGAGGAAGTACTTTCCCACCGTAAGGTCACATTAAGAAGCCAAATGGGTCCTCCCGGACTACTGAGTATCACAGCTCCTCACAGAGTACCGGGAGTTCCATGCCAAACTCAGCAACAATGCCAGAATATTGACCCCTTATTATGCCCCACTCATGGCATACTGGAGACCGCTGAGGAAGTCATTTTCTGCACCACCTATTAGGCACTGAGAGCCAAGCTGAAGAGGGAAGCAGGGCTCTATTTAAGAGAGTAAAAGAGAGTTCTCTCAGCTAGGTAACATCAGATAACTGCTCGCAGTACGAAGCCTTTATAGCGATGCTGCAGGGTCCGGAATAACAAGAAAGTGGATTATATTTATATGTTTACTAGCAGGGGTGGTATGTTCATGTTATATACCGCCTCTGCCAAACCCATATAGCCAAAAGGCTCGGTAGAGAGAAATAAATCCAAAATAAAAGTGACATAAATTCAGTATTCGTATTTTTTAAGAAAAGCTTTAGTACCTTATTACTGTTTTCAAACGGAGAGTAAAAATTGGAGTTAAAATTACAAGTCTTCTGAGGGTGGTGACCTCTTTGAGACAAAGAAAAGGATCTCTGCGCCACGATGCAGTATTTGGGTGAAGAAAACAAGTTGTACCTCGTAAAATTTTGGGCATCATTCCAGCTAAAAAGAAATTGCGTTTCTGTGATTTTTTTATCATAAAATATTCATTTTTCATATTTTCTTTTTTTTTTTAATTGTACTCTGATTAATCTTATGCTTTTGTAAAGATGATTTAGTTTTTTTTAATTATCTCCCAAAAAACTTTTTAGGGCACATACTATAGATCACCTGGCTCTACCACACTTCATATGTTGATGTAGAACAATTATGATTATTGAAATTATGATCTAAAAAGAACAAATTGACGTGGTTTAAACAAACTTTTGGCTTATAAGACATTATATTTAACAAAGAAATTTTATCTTCTTTTCAGGCAAAATTGGTCATCTCTCGCAAATTAGGCGGCATCATGTTATGGTCACTAGATATGGACGATTTCCTCGGCCTCTGTCATAATAAAAGTTACCCGATGCTTTCTGCTGTCACCGATTTTCTTATCAGCGAAGGAGAAAAAGCATCTAATCAAGAGAATAAACAACTTAGTGCAGTTCCTTCCGAATCGAAAGAGAATAATCTAATTACTCTAAAATCAACTGAATCAAAAGAGAATAATCTAATTACTCTAAAATCATCTGAATCGAAAAAGAATAAGCAACTAAGTGCAAATTCGTCCGAACCGAAATCATCATCACCAAATAAAGGTGGAAACCAAGTATACAAAGTTGAAACTCTTAATATTATAACAATGTTGATATCCTATATTTTTTATATAATGTATTTATAAGTCAATTAATAAAATAAGCTTTGTTTGTTATAGTATTTTTATAAATTTTGTATTATTTGAAAAAAAAATTAAAAATACATAGTTTAATTTTTTTACAATAGTCCCTGAAATCAGTTGAATCGAAGATGTGATATACAACAGAAGTAATAAAGCGATCATTGCTCCTGATAACAAATATCTTTGGCATAACCTTGTCTTTCGATGATAATATCCTTTATAAAGAAGAGATTCATTGAATAAAACAGTCCAATTGAATAAAACAGTTAATAATTTCAACTCATATTATTTAATAGAAACTAAATGTATCCATGGAAACTTTTTTAATTTATTTTCAGCTTGGCAAACCAAAAATGTACAGAATTGTCATATTGCTATTTTTTTTAAAACGATTTTATTGGACTGTAATAAAAGAAGATGAAATGCATGCTGATGAGAATATTTCAAGCAGTGTTTATTTGATTTTTTTTTTAAATGTATTATTACTATAGGGTTGTAATTGAAAATTGTGTGATATGCGCATCGACAAGATTTTTTAGATCTATAATTGCCAATCAATAATTTCCCAACAAATTGCTTTATTTAAAAAAAATTTTGGGCCAACATACTACGGTACATATTTTAGCTCTAGTATATTACTGTGGAAATTTGGTATTACAATCCTCTCCAAAAAGATTTAGGTTGATATCAGAGAGTCACATTATGAACAACAACTCCCTCACCTAAATGGAATTCTTAAGATAAAAGGAATCAGCAAGATAGAGATTGGAAAGATTTGTATTTATGGTAGTAAAGTACAATTTATAAATCTTGTAGGCGCTAGAATAAATTTTATTCTAAAAATTATATTTTCAAGTTGAGACACCGAGAAGAGTAAGTACATTTGTTACAATTGTTTGACTAAGTGTAATCTATACCATTCTTTAATACTTTCATAAATTAAAAATAATTAATTATTTTAAATCAATACACTTCAAAAATGGAAACATTTTTGTTTGACAAAACAACTAATAAAAAAAAAATATACTACTTACAACAAACATACAAATCTAAAAAAAAATAAATTATGTTCAATAAAAAAAAAATCAATAAGTAAACTATAAAAAATATTAGTCAACAAAACTCTACTAAGTACATATATAAAATTGTGGATTACTTTTTTTGTTTTAACTAAAAAAATAATAAAATAAATGGCAACATATACAGTTTTAATATGATTCTTCCATTATGTATATATATATATAATATTATTATAATATATATATATATATATATATATATATATATATATATATATATATATATATATATATATATATATATATATATATATACACAGACAACTTGCAGTCAGTCGCTAATACAAAGCTAAAGTTGCCTTTCCATCTTAGATCTTTGTGTTGAAATATAAAATATGGAATTTTACAATAAAAAACAATTATTTACACCAATACACAAATCTCTGAAATACTTATTACATTAAATTCTAACATAATAATTCTAATTTTTTTTTTTTAAGTAATTCTTTTTAAATTTCATTTTTTTAAAGTTTCATTAAGAGTAAGTATAGGAACTCACAGCCTTTTATTTTATCTAATCAAATTCACTCACACATGTTCAAAAATAGTTCACCCTTCCCCCATTCATTTTAATATATAATATATACTTTATTAAACATTAAGATGAGATTGTTATATTAACTTAAATTCTCTTCACTCTAAACAGTAAAAATAGAAATGAGAGGAATTGCAGAAATATTTCCATAATCCAGCAGTCTTTCCGATTGATGAAAAAATATAAATAATATATCAGAAATAAAATAAAATTAGCAGACTATTAGAGAATTCACATCAGTACTCAGCCATGGAAGACAAATAAAGCAAATGTTTTAAATTTCAAAATATTACTAAATTTACAAAAGAAAAAGAAAAGTGACTTGAAAGAATTCTAGAAAATTAAATACAATTTTTTAATGAGTAACTGATGAAACTCAACATTAACGAGCCTAAATTTTCTTTACACTTAATCCTTAGGCCACTCCAACTATTGCAACCTGAAAAAAAAAAAAAATAAATAAATGAATAGTAGAATTTCAAAACATCTCTTGTCTATTTTACAAAATCTTTCGATAATCACAAAAATTATGCTTTATATTCATATAAAATACAATATTCTTTTGATGAATTTCAAATTCAATTTTCAATAGGTTTTGAGTTGTTATAAATGAATTTTTTTTTTTTTTTTTGCTTTAACAGGATGTCCATCAAAGTAGCTTGAAGAAATTTCCTAACTTTTCCATATTAATAACAAGTTTTCCCTGACCAAAAGTAGCAAATTTTACTTGAATCAATAATATGTGTTACCTCATTAGTTAAATGCTAACGATTATGCATAATTCATTTCTTCTTCCAGTGGCGCAGCAGATGTCTGAAGTAATCCTTGGCCTGTTCAATCTCTAAGTCCCATCTTTTGCATGTTTAATGATTGATTATTCCGAATTTCCTGAGATCTTCCATGACATTATTTCTCCATCCGCCCTTTAGCCCTTCCTCTAGGTCTAGCTCCATCAGGACAGTTTTCATACATTCTTCTTGCCATATTTTCTTCATCCATTCTAAGCAAGTTTTAACCTCTGTATCCTGGAAAAATAAGAGATTCTCATGTCACCATAGAGTTCGTATAATTCCAAATTCTTTCCTCTTCGCCATAGGCCATTTTCCTTGACTGGCTCTATGATGCATCTGAGAATGTGTCTTTCAAATCTATCCACCAACTGAGAATCATTCTTCTTTAGTGTCTAAGACTCACAGGTGAAAGTCACTATAGGTCGTATCAGTGTCTTGTACAGGACAATTTTTGTCTTACGACAAACCATTTTACTTTTAAATAATTTGGCAGTGCCAAAATATGCATGATTCCCAGCCAGAATTCTTTTTCTGATTTCCTCCCATTCATTCTGGCTATCATTGATGAGTGAGCCGAGGTATTAGAAGCTGTGAACCACCTCAAAAGTATGTGTCCCTATCACGTAGTGTTGCTGTTGGCGTAATTGCTTTTCTCTTCTTAATACCAATAGTTTGGACTTGTTTTCATTTATTTTTAGTCCTAACCTTCTTGCTCAATCTCAAGCCTTTGTAAATTTTCCTTAATAGAACAACCTTTCGATTATAACATCCTCCCTATTGGCAAGTATTTGGAGCATTGGATTAAAGATATTCCCACTTCCAAATAATCCCTCTTTTCATTACTCCCTCCAGGGCAATATTGAAAAGGAGAGGTGCGAGAGGATCTCCTTGTCTAAGCCCAATTTCTATATTGAATGGTCCAGACTAGTCTCCTTGACAACTTACCTGACAATAGGTATCTTTCATTGTGCACACCCAAAGGGCGTATTAATTTCAGGGGAATCTCCATCTCCTGTGTGATACTGAAAAGTTTTGGTCTAATGATGGTATCAAATGCTGATTTCAAATCGATGTTAGACTGGAATTATAATCCCTTCATTCCAATCATTGGGTATTGATTCTTCTTCCCAGATCAACACAATAAGCTCTTGTTCTTTTCTCAGGTCACTTCTGGCATTCTTGAGCAGTTCCGCTGGTAGACAATCTACTCCAGTGATTTTCAGTTTTTTAGTTTTGTCACTATTTCTTCTATGTCTTCTGCATCTGGGAGAATGTGGTAATTGCAAAGAACCTATCTGACAATTCTCTGAGAAACGCATGTAGAACCTTCTTCGATTTCTAGATTCAAGAAAATAATTAATAAATACAAAATAAAACTTTCCATCTATTCTCCATATCATCCGGTAGGATCTTTAAATTTCCATCTTCATCTCTAACTCTATCGATAGAGTTGCCTCTTTCCCCAGGATGCTTTGTACTTTCTAGAAGAGTATAAAGTTCTAGTTTCATTGTTTAGTCTTGAATCCTCCAGTTCTTGGATCTCATTTTTTAGTGGCATTTTCTTGTTATTACATTATTTACTACCACCATTTTTTAACTCATTAAAAGCATGTATCAAATGTTGATAAACGTAAACTTTACATTTGGAATAGGACTTTTACAAAGTTATTTATTGGACATTGATATTAAAATGTCTGATGTGGACAACACATGACTTCCTTGTACGCCTATTAAACTATAAATCGGTAGCTCAAAAAGTGGCCCTGAATTTGGTTACTAGTTTCCATCTATTAACACACACACACACACATACTCTTTCAGGAGATCTCATTCCGTTATTATATGTCGTTTTCTTTCAGTAGGTAACTAGTTTCTAAGAGATTTCTTTGTGTTCCGTGACAACATTAAAACTGTCATACTAGATATCTAGATACTAGATAAAACATTGGAAATCGACTGTGTCGACATTTGAAGCGGAAAAACTTATATCTTATTCTCCTGTTGCAGACTTGTTCATCTCACAAATGGGGAGGAAAATCAGTATTTTGCACTCGATTTTAACACTTAAAGCAAGTAATAAAAATGTTTAATTGGATTGGAAACCAAATTGCATTTGTAACCTTTATTACCGAAACATATGATTTATGTATTTAATTTAAATATAATTTTTGATGTAAGCTTATAATGACCTTCAAGTAAAGTACCCTTTTCGGCTCACCAATTTTAACCAAAATATAGTAAATACATTCATACCGATATAAAAGTCCTATTTACCAAATTTGAGATGTTTTATATATATATATATATATATATATATATATATATATATATATATATACGGTGATTTTGGAAAACCGGAAGCGGTACTTTACTTGAAGGTCATATTAGACTTTCATCAAAAATTATATTAAAATATAATGTAAAACATCTCAAATTTGGTAAATAGGACTTTTATATCGGTATGAATGTATTTACTATATTTTGGTTAAAATTGGTGAGCCGAAAAGGGTACTTTACTTGAAGGTCATAATCAATAGTATAATACAAAATATTGAATTAATTCATGTCCGTTTGGGTTACAATTGAAATTGAAATAGTTACGTTTGAAATGGAAAAGGTTACAATTGAATTGGAAAAGGTGACAATTGATTTGGAAAGGGTTACAATTTAAATGGAAAAGATTACATTTGAAATGGAAAAAGTTGCAATTGAAATGGAAAAGGTGACAATTGATTTGGAAAAGGTTACAATTGACTTGGAAATGCTATATATGTAAATGTATATTGAAAAAGAAAATTAATCATTTTTGATTATTACTAAAAAACTGATCAAAATGTCAAAAATAAACAGATATATAATTTCTTCAGATTTTTATTTAAAATCTGGAGATCTTTAGTCATTGATAAGAAATTATTTTCTTTATCTAACATACATATTGAAGGTCTATATATACACCTCATATAAAAATATATATATATATATATATATATATATATATATATATATATATATATATATATATATATATATATATATATATATATATATACGGGGGTGTGAACCTCAAAACTCTTTATTAAACTCTTAATTACATCACGGTATGTAAAAACGGAAGTTACATACCGTGATGTAATTTTGCAGTCCACTAGTTACAGTATGAAGAGAGTTTTGCAACTATGGTTTTGATTTTTTTTTTTAAACCTAAAGGCAGAGATCGGTTCAGACTCTTCATTCTGACAACAAATAATAATCATAATCATTGCTACTTTGTTTTTAATATAAAATGTAAGTAAGGAGTTTTGTGGTTCATGCCCTAATACATTAAGCCATATATTTTAAGATTTTTTTCTTTTAAATGCACTGTCTGAAAAAGGCGACAGACATGTTGCTGAGAGGTGGGGGGAAGGAAATTCATAGAAAGACTTTAACAATTTCTATAGGGTTCACTCCACAAGCTCCCATGTTTAATTTTTAATTTTTTTAGTACTCTACGCATATTTCCAAGGATATCCGTTCACTTTTTTCTTTAAACCTTGAGTTCAAGATTCCTTTAATAGCTTAAACTTTAAAAAAAAAATCAACCACCAATGTTCCCATTTCATACAGAAATTACATGTTCTCTAATCAAAATAACGTTTCCATATTCAATGCATAAGATAAAAAAAATATATATATATATATATATATATAAACATTTTACCTTTGGGAATTTGAAAATAGAAGGCTTAAAACGAATGCTGAAACGATTCCATGAGTGCATGCTCATAGAGCGCTATAACGAGCATGATACCAATGCCAGAAATAAGACCACAGAACTGAAGAAGACACTGGCAGATGGAGCCTCCTTCTTTCGAATGAGAACTAGACAATTCTGGAACCTGAAAAAAAAAAACACTTGTTATAGGAAAAAAATTTCTAATATACATAAATCAACGTTAACTACGATTTAATAGCAAACAGCACTAAAATACTAGCCCAATGAGTGTATGTAGCACAGAAGGATGTAGCACTGGTGAGGAAAAAATAAAGCATATTATCAGGAAAACTTCACTTACCATGTCAACTAGCGCAATATACAAGAACATTCCAGCAGCAAATGAAAAGACCCACTGCTTCATACTATCGTTATGTCCTAGAGCAATACCCAACGCCATACCAAAAAAACATAAGATAGAAGACAGCAGGTTATAAAATACTGCTTGTTTAGCTGACATCCCTGCTTTCAACAGAACAGCAAAGTCACCTGAAAGCAATAATCATCCTATAATGTAAAATAAATTTATAATAAGGTAAACACATAAATTAAACTTAAACAAAAACAAAAAATGGATGACAACAGACTGGAATTGGAAACTAACTACATTGATAGGTTTAGTACAGGAGTTGCCAACCAATAATACCCAATCAAGTAGGTCAGTATACAATCAATACATGAGAGATGGATACCTATTATGAGGTGTATTGATTGATAATAATATATTTTCAAAAAGTTATAAATGAAAAATAAGTGATTTAATATAAGAAAAAATATAAAGTTTTAAATATATAAAATAACACAGTAAAAAGGTTACGGCAAATCCTAAAGTAACATAATTATAATTTAACTTTACTATTAATTGCTTAGATAAAGTGATAAATAAAACAAAACCCAACTATGGCCTAAAGGACAATAATACAACCTGAGTCATTACTTATCGCTCAGAAATATGGAAATTCACTAGTTGAAGAAAGAAAAGTTATAAGACTGGAAGGCTAAAGGTAAGCTTTCACTGGAACTGCCCAATGTAGTGGCTGGCAGTGACTACAAACCGTTACTGCTGGTTTTGTTGAAACTGCTCACCGTAGGGGTCAAGACCAACTCCTCTTGACACTAAACATCTTAGTTCAAAATATTGTTAAATCAAAATGTTAGGCTTAAATTTAATGGTTTTCATTTGTATCGCAAGGGCAGAATTACGAACGGTGGCGGAATTGTGATGTTATTTAATTAATAGATTATGTCGGGTTTAATAATAAGGCTAAGTTATGTCAGTATAAAATCTTAACCATTATAAACAGTTAGCGCCAGATTATAATTATTTAATTCTATATATTGTAAATAGTTTTAGTATGTAATTTTATTAGTTTTAGTTTGTTTTATTTAGTTTTAATAATGTTTGCTGCTAATTTTTAGAAGAAATTTATTTGTTACATTATAAGTGTTTTAATATTAGTTGTGAGTGATTAAATGTAATTGCTGCAAATAAGTGCTCATTTGGCCAGTATTGCCTAGTAACAGAATAACTGACTGGCATTGCCTAGCAACGGACCGGATACCTACTTTTTGTCATCAGTTGTGCTTCATTAGTGACTCATTGCAGCTCACTACTAGATCCCTCGTCTATGTTTCGTCAGTACCAGTGCGGCCCGTTTGTCTGTTTGAAATTGGATTATGTGTTGTAAATTGGTGTAGAGGTGGGCCCACCAACTTTTCGACCTTTCGAGAGTTACTCCAGCATCTACAACATTGTTGCGACACCCTACAATACTTTTTCAGTGGGAACTTCCTATCCTGCCTCTGACCTATAGGAATAGGCTGCCAGTTTTTCAAGAGTTTCTCTACTCGTCTCTAATCTATCAGAGTAACATATTTCTACAGGATTCCTTCGTTGAGTCGCTGACCCATCGGAGCCGCCACAACCAGGTATTATTATTTTATCATGTTTAATATTTATTTTACAAACAATCATAATTGAGCTATCTTGGCTGTTAATTTATCAATTCTTTTCATACATTAATTTGTCAATTTTGCTAGTTTTATTTTGATCTTAAAATTCTATCATTTGTTATTTATATTCATTCTTGCATTCACATATGTTTTTTCTCTTTCTTTAATTAATTATATGTTCTTAATAATCAATTTTTCCAAATAAATGTGTATATCCGAGCTACTTTATTTTTCTTTGGAGCCTCATTCAAAAGATCTGGTCACTTTTGCAGTCGCTTCAACAATGAGCCTATAAACTACATATTAATGTCTAATTTCTATAGAGTGATGGCTTCTTATAATATTTTGAATAGAAAATAGAAGAATTGAAGGTGTACCTCTGATTTTAAATTTATTACTATGGATAGTAATGACTGCTATCAATATGATTATTTCAGTAATAAATATCATATATTTGTAAGGAAACTACACCAGATAATGCTTAATCATTATGTGATTAACAGACCAGCATTTTAATTAAAGAAGGCATTTTGATTTTTCTTTGAGTTTGAATTTGAGAATTTATTTGAGATCAAAAATTTCTTTCATTATTTAATTTATTTAATGTTGATTGGAT
The DNA here is from genome assembly GCA_948150685.1 of Rhaphigaster nebulosa. Lineage (NCBI taxonomy): Eukaryota > Metazoa > Arthropoda > Insecta > Hemiptera > Pentatomidae > Rhaphigaster > Rhaphigaster nebulosa. The sequence goes on along the minus strand of OX411310.1, from coordinate 18,473,741 downwards.
TTATATTTCAATCTATTTTTTAAAGAGGAATATTCTAATTAGTATAAGATCTAAAATGTGATGCATACTGTTTTTACTTCAATCGTACAAAATTGATTGGCTATAGAATTGTTTAAATTTTTTAAAATTTTCATTTAATTTTGTCTCACATGACAAAAAAAAATTAAAATTAATGTAGTTATTGTCGCACCATGACCATTATCATAAAATTCTGCTTCAACAAGACAACATAACCTAAAACTGTCGTACTGCCAGCCACTGTGGTAGGTCATTCCAGCAAAAGTCTACCTTAAGATGGTTTACTCACTTGGAGAGAAAGAATGTGATAAATGAATCCAAGGAATCAACTTCAGGGATCAGAAAGCTATTGCACAAGACAAAGTTTACTGGTGAAAGCTCATGCAGGGAACCACATCTTGCATGTAGATGTAGCAGCACAAAATAATGAATATTACAAATAAGATTGTTGTTATTGATGACCTAGATTGAACTAGTTATAATACAGATAAATACAATCAGACAGACAGAGAAGCCTTAACATTACCAATTTCATGAGGAAGTTCATGACAAAATACAGCTACTGCAGTACTTATGCCTCCTCCCACGTTCGCTCCAAAAGCTGTTCCTATTGCCAGCCCATCCGCCAAATTGTGTAAACCATCACCCATTACCACCATCCAAGCCACAGAGCTCAGCGAACTGGGAGCTGAGTGTACATGACCGTGAGTGTGTGCATGTCCATGATGTCTCGTTTCGTGTTCTCTAAAAACACAGATAGTTAAAAAGAATACTTAATTTAAGTAGGCCAGAACAATATTCCAAAAAGGCTTTGGAATTAAAAGTGAAATAAAAAATTCATTATATCTTAATATATTGAGACACAAAACAAAATATCGTCAGCAAGCCATGTAATTCCAAAATGGTTTGATTTTGAATTATTTTATGCACAACAATTAATTTTTACTATATACTTGACAGTATATCACTTGCTCTAGTGCATATTAATAAAAATAAAAAACACCTCAATATGATGTAAATTCAATTTTTTTTAATGTCTTTTGTCTCTCTTTGAAAAGTTGGGATTTGACAGTTATGAGATTTCACACTTTTTCCAATGATATATTAAGTAAACTAAAATGATTTTTGAATTGTGGAGAAAAAAAAATGGGATTCCCTAACATAACATTTCTGTTCAATGACAGAACAGTGCCCATTAGATAAGATGTCTAAAATAGTATACTTGTATAATGAAATTGCACTTAAGTTATAACGATATACTATATTACTTCATTACATTTCATAGAATATATCGTCGGTTTGGAGGTAAAAGTGATCAATACTGCATTTTTATGAAAAGTTGTTGCTATTTACCTGGGCTTGAATTAAATTTACACTTCATTATTGAATAAATTTATAAACATAAGCAGGATAAACTAAATTATAAAATTATATAAACATTATAAACTAAATTTATTCATTCATTATTCAAAATTGTGAACTAATAATTATTGATAATTTCACAGTTTAGAGAATAATGAAGCATAATTGGGTTCAGGCATAGGTAAATAGCAACAAATTTTTATTTTAACAAAAATGCAGTTGATCGCCTTTACTATACCCTAACTCGACGATATTTTGTTTCTAAACATTTGCAGAAATGAATACTGCAATTGTTTCAACAATGGCTTTTTAAGAATGAGTAATAAGTAAATAAATAGCATTAAATTTAGATTATTAATAAGAAAGCTATTTCTATTGAAGATTCCATAGCATTCTTTCTTAGTGCAACAAAAGTAAATCGACTATCTAAAATTTGATTCTATTATAAATAAGAGAATTTCTTGGTTGCAGACCACAATCATAGATCAGTGACATCGATGCTGGCAATAAACCAACTAAGCTAAAATAGTCTCCTTTATCGGCACAGCCAGGACCGATGTTAGACCAGACAACGGTAATCATCAATAAATTAGAAAATATAGAGATTTTATGTTTCTTATGAACACTTAGCATCTTGGTTCTCTATAGTCCTTCAATTTAATTTTATCCTTCTCTTTTCATGTTTTATTATATCTTGTTAAAAAGATTATTACTTTAAGAAATTTAATCATTTTTCAATAAATGTTTGCAAAGTGATTCCTTCCACTGGTTCATACCCATTCTCAACAATGAATCAGGGTCTTTTGGCTCCAGTGGATTTCAGCACTTCTTCGTGGATTTCAAGGCGACCTATGATAGTGTTGATTGAGAGAGTCTCTACAGAGCATTGAGAAAGTTCAACATCCCAGTAGCCTAATAAGACTGATCAGGATGACTATGATTGGCCTAGAATGTATCATCCAGGTTCAAGTGTCATCGAGCACCAAAAGTTTTCCATCTAGAAGAGGGGTCCATCACTTGCTTGTTTGCAATTCAATTAGGCTCCAGAGAAGGCAATAAGATATTCCAGTATTCAGACTACAGGTACCATCATAAATAGATCCTTACAACTCCTTGCATATGCAGATAACGCCGATATAGTTGGAAGCTCAAAGCAATCAGTTGAAGAGACATTTGATTCCTCAGCAGAAGCAGTAAGGACACTAGGTCTAGTGGTTAACCAAGATAAGACAAAATACATGGCAGCAGAACAGCACTCAAGACATCCTGGAGAGAAGATGGGGTTTAGACCATGCCTCTTTGAGTGGGCTTCAGAATTCATCTATCTTGGATCCCAGGTTTAGTATAGCAATGCCATTTGAATGGAAACTAGAAGGATATTGTTGGCGAACCACTGTCACTTTGGGCTGAGACAATATTTAGCAAGCACGGTAGTGAAAAGAAAGACTAATATCATTCTGTATAAAGCAATACTTTGCCCAGTCCTTACATATAGAGAGAAAACCTGTAATGTAAGGTACTGTGAAAAATATTTGGACGTGCTCATTGGTGGAAGATGGAGACGAAGGAACAACAAAGAAATCTAGAATGGAGAGCCTGATGTCATGACTGTAATTAAACTATTCCGATTGAGAAGGGTTGGACATGTGGCCAGGATGAGTGAAGAGAAGATCCCGAAGCAAATACTGACAGAGATCATCCATGGGCGGAAGAGAGTCTGGCGACCGAGACTGGTGGATCAACTGTGTGACTGGAAAAGTGAGGTGCTTGGGAGTAATTATTGAGATAAATATTATTTACTATTACCATAAATAATAAAAAAAATTCTAAAGTCTCATAAATATCTCTAATGAAGGTTGTAGTTGAATAAAATTATTTATTAGCAAAGAAATATTTTTCGGAAAATGAAAAAATAATAAATTTTATTTTGGTAGAAAAAACATTATTTTGCTTTAGGACAAAAGAGCTTTAAATGGCATTATTCTAAATCTACCTTATTATAACAGTGTATTCAGGGGCTTGATCCGCAGCTTCAAGCAACTGCTTCTCTGAACAGGGAACATCTTCTTTTTGTGGGTCGATTTCCTTCGAAAATACAAAAATCTTCATTTGATAAATAATAAATTAATAAAACAATAAATAAAAAAATTTAAAAAAAATAAAAAATAAAATAAAACAGTACAAATAAATATTTTTTATAAAATTACAACAACAAAAACAAGGAGCAATAAATCCCTTATATTAGGTCACTATTTTAAAAATTCTAAAATTGATCAAAGTTATTAACAATCAATTGCTGTCCGAATATCTCTGAAAAAAAAAATCGGAAGAATTTGTTAAATATAAGGTAGGAGTATTATGCACCACAGTGTTGTGCTATGAGAGACATGTATGATATTGTTCTTATTCTTTAACTTCCTCTTAGTGCCTTTCAGCGTTGAGTAATATATATATATATATATATATATATATATATATATATATATATATATATATATATATATATATATATATATATATATATAAATATATATATATATTTTTTTTTTTTTTTTGTTTCTCTGAATCTATTTTACCTCCTTAAGAGGGAAGAAGAATCCCGTCAGCCTGTGATCACGGTCCTGGCAGAGAGGTGGCAGGAACCTACACTGGAAGGATTGTTCCTTCCAGAGTCCCTTTTCTTTCATTAGTTCACCGACCTAGTTTTCCGCAGGGATTGGTTACCACCACCTTGGGCTGGGTTGCTCGGTTTTTGCAGGGCCTACCACGGGCAGATGAGAGTAGAGTTGGGGAGGAGAGGCAAAGTAGCCTCTTTTGGTTATGTAACATGCATCACTCCCCCTTAGACCCTGCATGATACTCCTACCCGATATTTACCGAGTTCATCCGATTTTTTAGAAGTCTTTGTAGGGACATCTGTTCGTAGCTACAGCGGTTTCTCTCACCATATGCCTAGTATATAAGTGATTTTAATCAATATATATTTATAGTTTGAGAAGTTTGAAGCAAAAAATCGACTTATTAAAATCTAACTAAGTCTTTTTGGAGCACCCTTCATAATACCAAGTCCTCCAGGAATAGACTGTAGCTGAAATGTGTACTTGAATACTGAAATATGCACAGAGCGTCAGACAGCAGTCCTGCTCCACTTAATTTGTTAAGGCTGGTTAACATGAGTAAGTTTTTTGATCAAAGTGAGTTGTAATTGTAAAAAACAATTACCCGTGTAAACCAGCCTTTAGACAAATGACTAATCTTAAAAGAGCTTCAATTTTCTTTGAAAATACCAGACTTAGCATGGAAATATTTATAAAGCAGTATACTTATTTCTATTAGGTTTATAAAGGAAAAAACAGATTGATAATAATTAAGACACATTATATTTAATTTAATAAAAACCCGACTATGGAAATTACTCTTATATCTTACAACTCTAATCTTCCTAAGGGATGGTATGTACTCGCATATCTATAAAAGCGCATTAGTGGGTTGTTAGAGAAGTTGGCACCCATGAATATTGAAACTTGATATTATAGTCGGGTGCCTTCCACACCCAAACCAAAATCAAAATTCTTCTTTACCCAATACATCAATTCACTTTCTGTATGTTTGCATCCACAGATGCAAGGAGCTTTCTGTATGTTGACATGCATAGATGAATAGGACAGAATACAAGGGGCCATAACATGTAGTGAAAAGCACCCGTCTACTATACCAACATTCAATATTCATGGGCGTCAACTTCACTAACAACCAATCAATGGGCTTAAGTAGAAATGCAAGTACATTCCGTTTCTTAGTAAGAATAGGATTGTAAGATATTAATGTTATTTACGTAGTCAGGGTTTTTATTTTTTATTAAATCAAATTTTATATTAACATTTTTAGTTTTCCAAGTATCGGCTACTTATAATTTATTAACATATGATCACGAACTTGCAAATGATATAATAAGAAACATCAGCAAAAAGCCGAAAATACTTAATATGTAATGAAATATTTTTCCAGTATTTTGAGTTTATAATGTTTCAAAACATTCATGGGAATTCACTGAGTAATTTGAGCCATCAAACTTAAAAATTGGTTGTGCAGTTCGCTCAAAAAATTATTAGATATGCTCGAACAGACAAATTAAACACATTTAAAACAGCATTGCTTTGGTAAGGATTACAACGAATAATTTGAGCCATTAAACTTGCAAAGCAAATATGCCGTTCGCTTAAAAAATCATTACATACCTACTAATGGTCAAGCTAAACACATTATCTTCCTTGTGGCTTCACCGTAGCTGGGTAAAAAATAATAATTTAAACAATTCTTTGTGCTCTTAGTACTGACATAGATATTTGAGTTTTAGTTTTTTTATATAATAATAAGCTTGCATACATAGTAGGTAAGTTTCCCTAGGCATTGTTATACCTGTGGAAGCAAGTTCACAGCACATACTTCGTTAGGTTAACGTTTATCAGGTAAAGCCGAAAGACTTATTTATTTATTAGAAAAAAAAGTTTATAAATTCATTTATTAGGTTATTTTGAATTTTAGGAGGTTAATCATATTAAAAGATACTGGTTATTGTTATCTTCATTGTCATTATATTTAATAATGTTTGGGCAGCTATTATTTGTTACTATCTATTTCCCATGTTTTGTACTTAAACAAAGTAGGTACTGGGTAGGTACACTCGTACGTATGTACATTCGTATCTCGCATAACTCAAAAATGGTTAACCGTAGAAAGTTGAAATTTTGTATTTAGGATTGTTGTAAAATCTAGTTGTGAACCTCCCTTTTGGTCACTGCTTGATCACCACAAGTGGTATTTTACTTGAAGATTATAATTTATTTCTATCAAAAATTATATTAAAATACTATGCAAAACTTCTCAAATTTAGTATTTATAACTTATATATTGATTTAAATAACATACTAGATTTTGGTATAAATGGGAAAACCGGAAGCGGTACTTTACTTGAAGGTCATAATAAACTTTCATCAAAAATTATATTAAGATATAATGTAAAACATTTCAAATTTGGTAAATAGGACTTTTATATTGATACGAATGTATTTACTAGATTTTTGTTAAAATTGGAGAGCCGAAAAGGGTACTTTACTTGAAGGTCATAATAAACTTTCATCAAAAATTATATTAAAATATAATGTAAAACATTTCAAATTTGGTAAATAGGACTTTTATATCGATATGAATGTATTTACTAGAAAAATCATATGCTTCGGTAATAAAGGTTACAAACGCAATTTGGTTTCCAATCCAATTAAACATTAATATTACTTGTTTTAAGTGTTAAAATTGAGTGTAAAATACTGATTTTCCTCCCCATTTGTGAGATGAACAAGTCTGCAGCAGGAAAATAAGATATAAGTTGAGTGGGTTTTTCCGCTTAAAATGTCGAAACTGTCGATTTCTATTCTAAAGCTTTATCTGGTGATATTGACTGTTTTAATGTTGTCATAAAACACGAAGAAATCTCTTGGAAACTGGTTACCTACTGAAAGAAAACGACATATAATAACGGAATGAGACCTTCAGAAACAAGAGATACTGCAATCTTCGGAAACTAGTAACCAAATTGAGGATCACTTTTTGAGCCACCGATTTATAGTTTAATAGGCGTACAAGGAAGTCATGTGCTGTCCACATCAGATATTTTTTTCAACTGTCCTTGGGAAAGGCCCTTCCACTCATAAATTAATAAAAAATGTGTAAAAGTAAATAAGTCGACTAGAATACAATTGAGATAATACATAACAAATAAGTTAAATCTCGTTAAATCAGATGTGACAAAGAATATCAAGAAATTGTTTTTACTAATTTATTATTGTAAGATGAAACAATATGGATATTATGAATAGAGTACATACTGTTTCTAGGCCAACAGTTGTGCAGAAAAGTGATTTGGCTAAGATCAAACTCAACCACCAAGTTTTTCTTCCAATTAAGGTTACCCACTTTATAGAGGCTGGGTGAGCCAGAGTCGATCCACAGGTGATAAAACAGAATAAAGAATAATGCCACAGTCGGACTCGAACTCAGAACCAGGAGATTAAAAGCACATTGCCTTACTCACTGAGCTGCTCCGCTCCCCTAACTTATAATAACATTTTTAAAAAATATTAAAATATAATTCTGCAATAGGAATATTAATATGTAATAAATATTGCAGAATTCTTTGGTTCTGAAGATGAGGAAGAAGCCCCTGAGTAAACAAATTGACAGTGAACTAGTTTTTTTACTAATAAATGAATATGAAATAACGATAGTCTAGTCGCCATCACTTTCAATTATACTTCAATTATAATCTGAAAGTCTAGCTACAAAATCTGAAAAATAGATAAAAAAATAATAACTAATTCTTACCTCTTGTTTGTTTACACCATTTTCTTCCCTCATCAAACGTATATTATTGATTTCCGAATCACCGAAGCAAGGACCGTTTGGAGGAATATTATCTGAAATCAAATCATAAAATAAAATAAAAATAATAATAATTTAAGTTTCCGATAATAATAATTTAAGTTTCCGATAATAAAATACTGCATACCTGTGGCAGAATTGGTAATCTCTCCATAGCAATATGGATAAGAGCTATACTTATGTTTACAAAGTTTTTCACCAACACGATTTTCTTGATTAGATTGAGTCTCTTCACGCACAACATGAACTCTTGTAGTGGGTTTCTGAAATATGGATTTAATTCAAACTCTAAATTCAAACTTTGTATTATTTAAATAATTAAATAATATGAGACTAAAAATAGAAGATCTGACAGTATGCTTTTAATATTAAATTTAAGAAATAATAGCAATAGTCAAATAAAAAATAAAATTGATAAAATAATAAAATTATAAAAGTGTAAAGTAATAATTATCATAATTACCTTATTTTTTCTCTGACACTTCTTATGCCATTCCGTTAACATTGAAAAAAATTTCTCAGTAAAATAAAAAAAAACGACGGCCAAAGCTGCAATAAAACCTCTCCACAAATTGATATCATGTTGTTCATCATGATCACTCGACTCGCTGTTCCATCCACTATGATCATGCGCTCCATGACTAATTAACATGGCCTTAAAAAGAAAAAACAATCATTAATTCAATAACAGTAGAGTATAAAAGATGAGTAGAGATGAATAAAACACATTTTTCAAATTAAAATAAATTGTTCAAAATGTAGCGAAAAAGTACACAGAATAAAATATTTTTTATTCCATACAGTTTTCTAATCAAGTTTTCTTTACTGTGAAAATGGGCATTTCATATGAAACAATACAAAACTTAAAGTTTCTTTTATGTTTTTACACGTGGATATAACCTACATGAGGTAGAAGATGTAAAAGTGCATCACCACAAAGTGTACCAACAGCAAGTGCAACCAAAAACTGAAGAAGGCCTTGATAGACGGTCATCTGCATCAAGGGTATCACTGCTACGGCCAGCAAGCCACAAAGACTGATCAAGATCACTGAAATGCTAGCATATACCCAAACTGAAAGAAAAATATAAAACTGATTAAGAATATAAAATTATAATAGAAATAATTAAATTTAATACCGCAGCATATTATGTAAACATTTAAAGGCTGAAAAGATACAGACCGACAAGAATGCTTGCTTCTTCACTTCTACCTTCTGAGTGCTCATGATCATGGAGGCATGAAGATTCAAAATGGGAATTTGAACGAATTATTTCATTAATTATCCATGGGCAAATTTCCTTGAATTTGGACTGTGTCATGTTGACTGGGTTCATCAAGGCGTTGTCGAGAGATTCACATTTTGTCTGAAAATTTCAAAAAACTAAAATTAATCATTCAAAACAAGTATAGATATGAAATATAAATTTTTCAACTCAACATTACACAGGAATGGATGTAATATAATTTTACTAAATAATTCAAATATTGACAGACAGTATACCTGCAAAATCTCGTAAATTCCAATTTATTTCAGTTTCACTTACGAGGATTTGCAAATGTACTGTCAATATGCTCCTTAGCTTCCATACAATTCTTTTAATCAGCAACTTTTTTTTTACTAATTAATAACTGACAACTAATTTTAATTATAACAGGTAATAAAATTAAGAAGACAATAAGGAGTATTGCTATTTAATTAATTAATTATTGGGAACTCATATTAAAAGTCAAGAGCAAAAACTATAAATATGATTTCCCAACAATTTCAAATTTTAAGTAATAACTTTATTCTACAAAGGGTATGATATGTACACATCATCATTGAAAATTAATTACTGAATATTTGTAATTACCAATTAATTGATTTTGAATCATTAATTATAAATTACATATTGAATAAATGCTATAAATTCATACCTTAGGATTTTGAATCATTAATTATAAATAACATATTGAGTAAATGCTATAAATTCATACCTTAGGATTTTTCACATCAGTTGAGTTGATATTCTCATCTGTTAATGCTGAAACAGATTCAATAATGTTATTGTTTTGAGTAAAAACATTTTATTATTAGAGTAAAACATTTACTTCTATCACTATTGCTATAGTCATGCATTGTATCAGACTACCAATAAATTCTTCAAGGAAGATTTTTTTGTCAATAACCTGTGCCTTTTCAAGACTCAGAGCTAACATTTCATCGAAAACAGTTCAGAAGTTAGAGAGAACGAGAGGTCAATAGAAATTAGAGTTCTGACGAAAACAATTGAAAATTAAAAACAAGAATTATATCTTTTTGGACTCAGATAAGTTTAAAACAGATAAATTAAGTGAGAACACAAAAAGTATTTTTCGAACAATTTCCATACTTCCTATACTGTAAGTAGTTGCAGAAGTAATATACGTGGAAATTAAATTTAATTATTTCTATTATAATTTTATAATCTTAATCAGTTTTACACTTTTCTTTCAGTTTGGGTATATGCTAGCATTTCAGTGATCTTGATCAGTATTTGTGGCTTGCTGGTCGTAGCAGTGATATGATAAGCCTTAAATACTAGTAAATTATGGAAGGTTATTATACTTAAGGAGTAAATAATGGCTGATTATTGTTCAAAACATATTTCACTATCAGCTTGATCACACTAAACCGAAAGAAAATGATAATGGCGGAAAACATTATGAATAACATAAAAACAACTTGATTTTCTTTTTTTTTTTTTAATGGAATACCCTAACAATAAATCTTAACCTTTCAGTTTGATAAACCATAATCAACCCTTCATATGCATGGTATGAATAGTAACACAATAAATAGCATCATATATATACAACCATTCACAGACTACTATATAATATGAAGTAATCTGTAAATGGTTGTATGTAATATTATTACATATTACTTATGCATGTACCTATTTAATAAACGCAAAATGAAGACAAGAACGAGCAAAAAAAAAAATTATGATATAAGAATAAATTCATTTTTTTTTTAAAAACTAAGGCCAGTAACCTTAGAACTTGGCTTCTCAGATTTGCAACAGATTGAAAGCCGCAAAAAACCGAAACCGGGCAGCTCCTATCTAATCAATTCTTCAATCGTGTATATGTGAATTCGCGTTAGTCAAAACGTAAATCCGAGGGGCAGGTAAACATATAAGTAATAACCAAAAAAGCAACTTACAACTGTTCTCATTCTGGTTCTTTGCCAATAAAAATATAAACCATTAAATTCTTTCAAATAAATAATCATTCAATACTTACAAATTTCAAAATAACTTGAAGAATAAAAGATAACTTATAACAGTATCTTCAGCGACAACATATGAAATGATTAAGAAAATAACTGAGGCGTGGAGATGCAAAAGGGCGTGGAGATCCATTTTATATCATTTCTGATATTAGCAGTTTTCTTAGCGTACTGTTTAGCATCCTCTTTAAAGTAGTCCATGCTAAAGTGCTTAAAACATATTATTTAAATTTCAATTTACGTTGAGTTTCAGAAGGGAAGGGAATAAATCCCTGAATTATGCATAGTTTTGAGTTTCCTAAGAAATTTTCAAATTTGGATTTATTTCCTTTTGCATCTCCATGTCTCAACTCAAAACAAAATATTTATAAAGTAAAACCAAAATAATTATTGGTCTTGTAAATGATGATATATTACTTTTATGAAAAGGTGAATGCCCTTGGTTGATAAGTTTAATACCGACAGCAGCAAGCAGATTTTTAAATCCCGTCAGATTGAGTTTTTCTCCATCACCAAATTTATCAAATGCAAGTTTTATATAGTCCTCTTCTAAGACTGTCCGTTTCGACCTAAATTTATAAATAAATTTATTCATAATAATGACAAAAATAAGGTAACAAATACACCAAAAAATATTATTTTTTTTATAAAACATAGTATTTCAATTGGAATACAAGATTAATTCTGTCTATCAGAGGTAAACTACTGTGAGTCCAATTTTGCTGTTATTGATTTTATTATCATGCTTGCATTATTCTGGCCATAGTTTTCGAGTATAAGTTTCATAAATAAGCTAAAAGAGGGAAAAAATATGCAACACAAATATAAAAACTGACTTCTATCTGCAACAAGAAATATAGTTAAATCTGAAATTTCTTTTAGCTCTGCTGTAAAACTTTGAAAATGCAACTAATGACAGTTACAAATGCTACAAATCTTTGGCGTAGAGAATTATGAGCATGAAACTAGTATCAATACTAATATTTCCAATCCTAATTTGTTTATAGATGAGTATCATTAATCAATAAAGGATCATTAATTATACTTGAAAATACTTCTTACGATTTAGTTTTTCAGTTGTTTACTGAATATACTAGTATTTTAATATTTATTGACATTTATGATTTTTTTCTGAGATTTGGAGATCAATTTCCTTGGTGTAAAACAATTTGCAGATTACACTTCCAATTTTAGTTAACTAAGAATCAGAGGAAGTGACTAAATTATATGATTTTGCTGAACCAAAATTCAAAAATACACTTAAATCTCATTAGGTCAATCAAAAAATTACTTTATCTGAAAGCATTATAATAAATGAGATTTTTACTTTTGATATTTGTGTAATCGGGGATAGGCAGCTTTTGAAAAAAAAATTTTGGACTCAGAGGTCCTTAAATAAATAACTGATTGAAATATCGAAAAGTTATTTTATAATTTATCACTACACTTCCTCTACATTAGGTAGTTAACAATTTTAAGTAGGCAGAAATTAAAAAGCTATAAAGCAATAAAAAAATTTCATCATTAAATAATTCTGAAGAAGGAACAATAACATACCTTTCAACAAGCTGGATATTATTATCGGGTGAAGTCTGTAAACTGTTTTCCCTACTATTTTCATAGGAAGCTTTTAGACCTCCACCGAGGTGAGTATTGTTGACATTGTGATGTGAGGAGCAATGTGCGTGTGTTGCACACAGTAAGCACAGCATACAAGCTCGCACCAATTCGGATACCATATCTAAAAAATATTGAAACATCAAGTACTATGTAATGGCAATGAAAAAGGGTACTTATGTATTAAATGGTCGACCATGTGGTCTGTCGGTTTACCTTATAACCTACACTACACTGTAACCTTCTTATCACTTAATTTTTTTTTATTAACATTATTTGTGGAGTTTTCTATCAAAAGTTAATGTATCAACTTCTCAAAAACAAAGATTAATAAGGAAGTCGTGTGTGGCCAATCCTCATTCTAGTCACAATAACTTATTGTCTTCTGCTGTTGCTGATAAACTTTTTCATTCTTTAGTTTCGTTTTATATTCTTTTTAATTTATTGGGCTCTTCCGTGATTTCCCAAATCTGGTCCCAGATCTTCTGAGCCTGGAATTTCAGGTAGCTGCATATATCTAATGTGGTGTAGATAGTGGTCATTTCTAACGATGATAACACTGCTTCCTTAGCTGTATGATCGCCTCATTCTCCTTAATCCCTATGTGTGATGGTATCCAAATAAGTATTAAGTTCTTCTTAACAATTTGTATCATTGATGAGTAAGCTTGAAATTTCTGTATAACAACGTCTTTAGAGTATATGTCGGAAAGAGCCATCATAGCAGATAGGGAGTCCGAACATGTAGTAAAATTGTTTTCTGCGCGCTGCATAATCTTATATAGCGTAGCATTCGGCAGTAAAGTGGCTGGTTGAAGTTTACATTTAATTGTACTGGATTCAGTTACAACGGAACACCCAACAAACAGTTTGATTTGGAGCCATCTGTATAAATGTAAATACTATTTCTATATTTATCTTTGATTTTTTGATATTCTGTTAAATAAGTAAATTCTGAGGTACTATATTTCTAGTATTTATTAAGTGTTAAGTCTAGTGCGAGTAATTTTAACGTCCATGGTGGGTAATTAAATTCATCGGTTGTTGTTTGCTGATAGTGGATTTCTTCAAAATATCTTCTTGCTCGGATTCCCAGTGGTGCAGGCAGTCTTTGCAGTTCAGTTTATGTTCCATAATAAATTGAAACCTAAATTTCAAATTTTTGGCGCTTAAGCCTTTTTCAAAAAACAATATCAATATGTAATGAAATATAAATTGCCAATGTTATGGAAAGCACCCAGCTACTACACCAAGTTGCAATATTCATAGACGTCAACTGCACTAATAAACCACCAATGTGTTAGATTTGTAAGTACATTCCGTCCTTTAGGACAGATAGGATTATTTCTGTAGTCTGAATTTTATTTTAATTAAATTATTTATTTTTATCAAAGAAAATCAAAAGCCTTTTACTAAATATATATATATATATATATATATATATATATATATATATATATATATATATATATATATATATATAAATATATATAATTAATAAATTAAAAGAGAAAGAGAAAGAATGATAAAACCTAGGATTAGATATAATTCATTCAAAATAGAATCAGAGAGATCAATAACACACTAAGCCCATATTATGGCAAAAATGGGTTATTAGTTGGAAACAGCTCTTTAGTTGTTCCTGTGTGTGTGGAAAACAAGAATATACTAATGCTATCATGTTTCACCACAACTCTGAATCTGGAGGCCATATCAAATAGGAAAGTGGAAATAAAAAAACCACTAAGCCCAGGGGTATTTAATCCAATTTTTTGCAATCAACTGAATAAATATTTTCAGCACACAGAATTTAAATAATGTATAAGGTTTTTTTTTTGTCAATATGGCAAAGTAATTGAACAATATTAATGATAAGCTAGACAGGTGAGTGAGTTTTTTTTTTTTTCTCTCTCCCCTTATAATTTGCTTTAATCGACTAGGTGCTTCTTTTTTTTTTTTTTCCATGGTTCAATTGGAATGGCTACATAATTGTAATAAGATTAAAATGTCTATTATCATAAAAAGCTCTTAATACTTATTCTAACTGCAACTAAATAATAAAGTTTCTCTAAATTTAAAATTACCTATATATGTGAATATATAAATTGGTGAAATAAAAAAATAAAGGTGAAACTGGGGAGTGCAAGGAAGAACTATTCTTCAAGTTTGAGTTCACTTAAAATTCATTTAAACTGCATTGGAAGCTGTAACAAAACAACATTAACGTTACAAAATATAATTTACCATAACAATGAAGTAATTCATTAATAACTAATATCTAGATGGTACTTAATGCTATATGCTGGATGCTTTTAGAGGCCATCAATTGCATTTTTCCTGAGAAGGATCTCTATTTGCTAAGGTACACCCAACTTTATTGTGCATGAGAAAAATATTTAGAACATATAGCTTTGTACAGGGTGTCTAGTGATATAGCATGAAACAATTCAAGCATAATTCAAGAATTTCAAGGCTATGATCTGTAAAATTCATAGCAATTTTCGTCAATCTATTGGATTAAATTTAAAACAAATAAAAGTATATATATATATATATATATATATATATATATATATATATATATATATAAAACCTATACCACTAACAACCTAAGGGTCTTGGGTTCAGTACTTGGTAAGGTTCAGTACTGTTTCTAAGCTAACGGTTGTCAAGGATGTGATTTGGCCGAGATCACATTCAACCACCAGGTTTTTCCTCCAATTAAGAGTACCCACTTTATCGAGGCTGGGTGATCCCCAGGAGGGTTTCCCGATCTCACAGTCGATCCACAGCTGATAACGGAATAAACAATTCAATAAACAACAATAAACAAAGCCAGTCTCAAAACCTAAACCGGGGGCATGGCAACACTGTGCCAGTGTTAGAGCTACTCTGCTCCCTATATATATATATATATATATATATATATATATATATATATATATATATATATATATATATATATATATATATATATATATATACTCTGTACTTTAGATTCACTCTGTACCTCTTCTTCAGTTTACCCAATATCGACATTCTTGGACACATTACAAAGAGAAGAGTTTCTTTATTCTTTCCATACATATAAAAACTATTGCATCATCATAGGTAACTACAAATGGGAAGTTTTTTGCGGATGACGTTGGTTCAGCAAAACAGGTTGCTTGAATATATATATATATATATATATATATATATATATATATATATATATATATATATATATGTATATATAAGCATCCCTAATGCACTTAGCGACAAGTAGAGTGGCCCAGTAGGGTAAGACAGAGCATAGAATGAGTATGTGTTTGAAATAGAGTGGCTGATGAGCAAAGTTAATGGAAGGAGGCTTTTTCTAGCTTTCATGGAATTAAAGATGGTAATGGGAACAACTACATCAGCCTTCTTCTTAATATTTTATATATTTGTTGCTTAGGAAAAATGGAATTATTAGTTTAAAAATTAAAATTCTCGATGAATGGCTGTTTTTCAAGCATAATTCCTGGTGCAAAAAATTCAAGTTAGAATTTCTGATCTTCAAGGAATTCAATGCTGCTGTTTATATATAGCTCCAATAGTTGGATGTAAGTGACAAAGTAATAAGAGCCATACGACTTTTTCACATGGAGGAGGCCTCTGAATGCAGGAAATGTAGGATCCAACTCCAATAAACATCAGACAGGAGCACAAGGAGCACAAAATTTTCCACACAGGGAAAAAGGAGCACAGATTTTCCACACAAATTAAATCGGTGTTAGATCCGACACCCATAATAATCGGACTATGTGATAACCCCCTTAGACCTAACGCATACAAGCAATTATTTCTAAAACTAAATATTGCAGTTGAGTTGTGCAAGAGTCATGATTTTATCTAGTTATAGGATTTTTTTTTCTGTTTAATTAGTTCTATTTCTGATGATGGCCCATATGTTTAAATTGAAATGTTAGCTTTAGCAATAAAAAAATCATTTTGACTGAGTCCTGAATGTTTATTTTCTTGTTATACAAGTACATCACAGTTGATTATCAACAGGAAAAAAACAGTTTATTAGTTATTCATATCAATCAGTGATTAGTCAAATAAGCGATATAACTAGAAAGCAGGTCATAATTATTAACAGAATGTTCTAATTGGACAATACAGAAGGAGAAACCGAGATATTCAACAGCCAAATGACAAAATATCAGTTTATCAAGGTTAAAGTGAACAAATTCTTCCTAGTAATTTAATTCAGCTTTAACAGCATTATGGATTACTTTGAATTACTATGTTTCGTGGCAATTACCATATTCTCAGGGTTTACATCTAAACATTAAATAATACATATATAAATAAAAATTAAATTAAAAATATTGCACCATTAACATCATACAACAAATGTATATATAGATGTAAAGCTGAATAAAATTACAAGGAAGAATTAGTTGGCATCTGCATGATGGTATAGAAGGATCAATCTAATTAGGAATTGATAAATTATTTGCCACTTCTATAAATTTGTTCATGGCAAATTTGTTCTATAAAACAAATTTATAGAAGTGGCAAATAATTTATCAATTCCTAATAAGGAAGAATTAGATCACTTTAATCTTGATAAACTCAATAAATATATTTTCCTATATAGGTTTTAATGGTTAAAGTCAAAATATCAATAAATCAAATTAAACCTGATGCCCACTGCATGACAAAAAAAAATCAGGTGCGTTGATTAAAGAAAAACAAGATGGACACTTCTAGTCAGGTTCCAGAGCCCTCCAATAAAGGCAAACATTTTATAAAATGAGGAAATAGAATATAAAAAAATTATTTAATAACTAGAACCTATACGTTATTACTTAATAAAATACTTACATTTTACCAAAACCTTAAACGCATAAAGATATCATCAATAATTCTATTTATTTGTAACACAGTCCTAGAAATAGACATCCACTACGAGACTTGGAACAAATGACCACCAACAACCGAACACCTTCCTTTTTACCAGCTGAATATTTGAATAGCTCTGATTGCACGAAAAAATAATGGAACTAATAAAAAGCTTAGTCATCACAAAAAATAATTTCTGCTATAATCAGCAGTTAAAGACTTTAAAATAATATATATAAATATATATTATCTTCAGAAATAGAATGGCCTTCTTGATTCTATTTTTTTTTTTAGTTTCTTTTCACAAAACATGGCATTCATTGGCATAAAGAAACATTAAGAAAGAGAAAAACCCATTGTGCCTACATCATATAACAGTTCTTCCATTGTTACCCATAATTACAGTTCTGTTTTCCAGTTAAGCTCAGTAATTATACAGAGAAATCTTATATTGAACCTCTAACAGGCTTATTTATGAAAAAAATATTTATGAACAAAAAATAATTAAATATATCACCAAACCACTAAAACTAATTCAGATTATCAATTAAACAGTTGCTGATTTACAGAAAAGTTGGTCAGGGGGTACGGTTGATAAACGCATTAATAAGTGGAACTAAATTTTTTATTGCGTGCCAACATTTCAGCCTATGTTATAGACCTTCATCAGAGCTAAGTAAAAAAAACAACAGGATAACAACAGTTAAAGTATAAAAGTTTAATAATATGAAACATAAAACTATATCAGTAATTATAGGTAGATAGGTACAGATATATTAAAAACTGGTAAGAGAATATAAGGCATGAAGCTATGGAAATGTATGAAAATTATTATGTTATGTGAAAATCGCCATGAAATCGAATATGGAAAATTAAAATTAAAAAAATGAGACATTTTTTTATCATACTCTGTCATTCATCTCTTATCATTTTTATACAACTTAGAGGTCAACACATTGGCACACAATAAAAAAAATAATTTCACTTATGGTGTTCTTCATTGATCACACCTCCGACCAACTTTTCCTTAAATTAACAACTGTTTAATTGAAAACTTGAATCAGTTTTAGAATAGTCTAATGGTTTAGTAATTTATGTACTTATTTGTTTTATCTAGATCATAAAATAGGTCAACTGCATCCACACCTAACAGTTGTTAAATTTCAATAGCTGAGTAAAATAGCATGAAAGCTATTAAATCTAATTAATTTCATTTTTAAAACATAGACTTCAGAGTATAAAACCAATAACAACTACCTAATTTTTATTTCATTTATTCGCAATGAGCACATATTATTTTATAATTCTCATATTTATCAGTAGCAAAAGACAATTCTATTAAGTTAGGTCTACACGAGAATACCATATCATATCCATTTATTACTTAATACTTTCAAATAAATTTGTAATTTACAATACACAGCAGCATTTAATTATAAACATATGTAGTTTATAGTTAGTTTCTAGTAAAATTATTAGCTGTCCAATCCTCAAGAGTTACAACTGCTTAAACTGTCATTTTTAGTCATGCCACCTGAAGACATTAATTTAAATTCATCTCAAGTTATTCTATAATATAATTAAATATATGCTAATTGATTATGATGAGAATTAATTGAATTCATAATAAATTGTCCTTATGGTTCTGTAGAAGAACTGAAAGACATTCAAATGTAATAAGATATGTATCATATCACTTTCACAGACTTATATGGTAATGCTTTAAACTATTCCTAAAATAAAAGCTAACATAAAACCAATATAACAAAAGGATGCTGTACTAACAGCTTTCTCTACACATCATAGTAATTTCTTATGGAAGAACTATGGAGATAACACAATGATCAAGCTTGTTAACAGGTCAATTAAGTTGACACAGAAACATCCAGACACAGTGGACTGGGGCAAAATCAGCTGTTATAGTACCTTTTTTTCTCTCTAAGAAATCAAATTCCAAGAGATGATGGCAATCGAATTCTACTTCTGATTCGCTAGCGTGAATCTTTAAAATGAAAGAATGAAGAATATAAATTACGAAGTAGTTTGAATAATTTCAGGAATAAGATGAATACAGTCCATTTGTCAACTTTGAAAATTTATATTAACAAATCTAGCATTAAGCTTAATAACTAACCAACAAATGGAAAGTTATATTTAATTAGCTAAAATGTAATTTACGATTAAATCATGCAGTATTACATAATAACATTGAAGGGAAGAGATACGATTGTTTTAAAAGTATTGTATTAGTGAACAAGACATACAACTCAAGAAATGTATAAACCATACTGGCAATAGAAACTCTTGTCAAACTTCTAGTAATAACCAACATCAGGCAGAATTATGGAATACACATTAGTAATAATCATAAGGAGTCAATATGAACCAAACTACTTTTACCTCATATAAATAATACTAATTTATTTATTTTTTCCAATTCCAGATACTTGTCTCCTTATAAGGCAATACCTATGTGCAGCTTATAAGGGCCTAATAACCTACAATACTTCTGAAATCACAAACAATTTAAATAGTTACTCAAGAAATAACCGGTGAGGTGCTATGTACTAACAAAGACAAATGAAATAGAAAAAAGCAACTTTAAACCACAATAAATTAAATTAGCCACACAAAAAATGACAAAGAATAAAATCTAACTAAAATCGTAATCATTTAATAACCTGATAATTGATAATAGATCACACACCAACACTTACTTCAACTCAATCCATAATAACCTGTTCAGTAACGTGAGCACCTACACCCTCCCAATCCATGCCGAATTATGGCGGCCATATTGCTTTTCGCTCAATTTCTCTGACTTTAAAAGAGGATCGGGATTGGTTGGATTCACAAACATCTTTGTAAATAAATGTAAATAAGTACAATATTTTCCGTAACCTTTTCTCTTTCTAAAAGAAGCTTGGATTCAACATTGCCAGTTCTTACACAGCTGGTATTTCTTTATAAACTGTCCCTTTCCTTTTTGAGGAACATAGATTCGTGACGTGCTTCAACATTTCAGTTAAACTACTAATTAACACTTGTTAAAACCTAAATCAGCCAACAATACATAAAAGTACTGTTGAAAAAAGCTATAACTACGATTCGCTTTTAGGTTTCTCACAGTTTTTTAAAAAGACTTTCATCACGCGGTGTGACCTTTTTCCTTCACACATTGTGAAGTCAGTTACGATCTTACTTTCTCCAAAGATATGACGTTTCTTTTTTCCTAAATATGTATGATTTGGAATTTGATATTATTCTAATTCTGTTCTCTGTCATTAAAGAAGAAGAGAAAAATAAGACAAAAAAAATTGTGGATCATAGGTAGTTGGAGAAGGGTCCTAGTCGTGAACATGGAGAATATTATACCATTATTATTATTATTATACCGCTTTCAAAAATATTGAATCAATATTATTGCAGGTGCTCCTCGCACGTATCAAAGTGAAGACAGTTACGATCTTGCTTTCTCCAAAGATATGCTTTGTTTCTATTTTTCTGAATATTAATGATTGTGAATTTGGTATTATTCTGATTGAGTAGGCTATGTCATTAAAGAAGAAGAGAAAAATAATACAAAGAAAACTGTAGATCATAGGTGGTTGGAGAAGTGTCCTAGTCATCACCATTTCATCACGCCAGAATTGAACTAATTTATAGAGTGATTCGTTCCCTTGCAAGATTCATAATCAACGTTCACGTAACCAGGATTTTACTTCAGAACCTGACCCCAATTCGTCTCAAATCCGCCTCGACGTTCTCCAATCACCTGAATGGTGGTATGCCTCTCCTTCTCACTCCTCCAGGTCGTCCTTCCATTATTTTCTTTGACAACCACTCCACATATCCTAGCCATCTGATGCGTCCGGCTTTGATGAGGGTGACGATGTCGGCTTCTCCGTACAGTTCCATCAGCTCTCTGTTGTATCTTGACCTCCTTCGCAAATGGGTCCTTAAATCTTGCGAAGGATCGTCCTCTGCCATTCTGCTATAGCTATCTCTCATTTTTAACCGTCAAGGTCCATGTTTCGCTTCCATACATAACCACTGGGCGAATCATCGTTTTTTACAAAATTTTCCTTGCTTTTCTTGATAGCCCCCGGGACTTCATTACACGCTGAAGAGCAAAGTAACATCCGTTCCCCGCAGCTATTCTGGCTCCTATTTCGGTCCTTATATTATTATCGTCCGTTACCAAGGAGCCAAGGTATTTAAACTGTTTGCGTACCGTGAAAATATGCTTACGTACATTTATCTCCTCTTCATTTTGTAGTGGTTGGCTTCGGCTGCTTTTCCTGTAGACTGTCTTTTTTTCGATGCGAAGACCTCGGTTTGATTCCGCTACTTCAAATTATTCCAATGAGCCTGCTATTGCTGGTAGGATTCTTGCAGCGATCTCCACACCATCCGCATATGCCAGAGGTTGTGTCAAGCGGTTGCATATAGTTCCACCTGGGTTGGTTCTGATGGCTCTCACTGCGTTCTCTATAAACATATTGAAGAGGGTGGAGGCCTTAGTATCCTCCTCCATTATTCCGGAAGCTACTGGAAATTCCTCGGAAAGCGTTCTCTGTTGTTTCACCCGACATCTAGTATTCTCCGACGTCATGCTAATTAGTCGGAATAACTTCCTCGATACGCCATGGAGAGAGAAAGAATTTCATCAAGGTTTTCCTATCCACTGAATCATACGAATATGTGATGCAGATCAATATTGTATCCTAGTACGTAGATTGTTATCAAGGTGGAATTCTTGAATGCAAGCAACGTCTATTTTTTCATCGTATAGTCGCTTTATTAGGACCATATTTTTGTTCATTATTCCTTCAGCATTCCATTGAAGAATGTGAAGGGTTTTATTCTGAGTTCTGGATCATATTTAATGTGCTCATAGGCACATTGTGTTTGTTTCTTATCATGGTACCACCATTCGTTCGAAGGCAGCCCCTCCGAGTAGGGCCAGGTGCTCTACCTGCCCGGCGGAAATCCAATAGAGATACACTTCTGTCATTCACTTTAAGTCCAAATTTAGCCATATAGGAAGTTAAAGCGTGATGCGCCGTTTTCTGGTCTTACCAAGGTTATTTTCACCTGTCGGTCGCACATCTCCGGCTTCGGCTTATTTTTTGTATTATTATTATATTAAGGGTTATCCCCTTTGGTCTTTGGAGTAGGTTCTTCTGCCCACAAGACAGCGGGCGTCTGGCTCTTCTGTCCTCTTGGACGTTGGAATACGTGATTCTTCTTCACCCTCGAGACCATTGGCCGGTTTTCACCTGTAATCCTAGGCAGAGACCCTAACCGGGTACTATCAGCCGGAGCCAGCTAAACCCGGGCTTTTTTAAAAGGGTGTTACTCCCTCTTCCTCCTCCTTTCCCAGATGGTCTTGGGACCACCCGTTATAGAAAGGGTGTAGATTTAATCATACAATAATCCTTCGCCTCTGAATAGACTTTTTACAAGTTCGCTCCTCACATATTTCCTGGTAGAATCAATATTTTCACAATATTTGGCTTATTAGTTGGCCCAAAACTTAAAATTTTACTTTTTGGAAAAAAATTATCAATTTTTGAAATTCTGTGGTGGATCTCAAATTGAGGCAAATTTAAAAAAGAGTGATTTTTTCGCTACCACACTACTTTTGAAATTATTAAGAGAAACAAAGTAAAATAAACATAAATTAAGAGAAAAACCAAAAAGTGCGAAAATTTAGCGACATTCAAAAAGCAACAAATCAGCGGATTTTTTGCGAATATCTCAAAACGCAATTGGATAACAATCTCAAATTTTGTTGGATAACTTCAGATTCAGATTCAACACCACGAAAAACATTGGGAATGATAATGAAACAGACTACCGATTTTTTTGCTATGTAAAACTGCCAATGCCTGTGCCTGTGCTGCCCTCATAAACTCCAAAGGCCCCAACTCCAAATCATTTTCTTTAATACATTTTTGAAGTAAATTGGTCTAAAAGTTACATCTTTTTTATGACATTAGAAAACACTAAATCCAATGGTTAGATTCAGATCATTGGTTTAGGGCTTTCTAATGTCACAAAAAGGTGTATTTGTTAAACTAACGCGGTCTCACTACAAAAATGTATTTAGACAAATGATTTGGAGTTAGGATCTTTTAGGTTATCAGGGCAGTGTAGTAATAGAGTAGAGACCGCTGGAGTGAGTGTAGCTGATGACGCCAGTCTTCCATGGCTTGCCTGTTCTACCCTTTCTATGTATTCTATGGTTTTGACCATAGAGTCCAATTTAATCTCTCTGGATGTCGTGTCTATGAACGCAAAATGTAACCGAATGACGTCAAATGAAAGAGTGTTTAAAATAATAATACTTTTTATTTATTCTGAGACAAGTCCAATACATATAGGTTTATGTACAATAATTAAATAATTTAAAAAAGTTAATTATGTCTATAAGAATACTTCTAAAGGGAAAGTTATTAAAGCAATGCCAGGGCCAGATACAAGTTCCAAGCTCATCTCACTGTGGCCAAGAGTTATCTAAACGAGACTATCTGGCAGTTTTTATAAGAGCTTGTATAAGAAACACAACGACACATCTCATTAAGAAAAAGAACTAGAGCCTTTAGTAGAAGAAAAGTCGACAGTAATTCAAGAATAACAGACAATAGTTTTAGTTTGGATATAGTTCCCCGACACAGCCAAATTTTAGACATTTGCATAAGACTCCCGTCATCTCCAATTCGAGCCATTTTCAACATCTCACCTCGATAAAGTTTCTATTATTCAGTGTTGCTAGGTCAGTCTTTTAGATACAACTTTACAAGAGGGGCGCGTCATCACTTGTTCCCGACTTGTCCCTCCCGAACGTACCCGGAGGTCGCCGGGCCAGCATACTCTAGCGCCATTTGTGCTAATAACTCCTTTGCATTCAATTGTAACATTCGTGTTCACTGGAATTATTAAAACGATTACTGCTTTAATTAGATATTATTTAAAATTATTAGTACTATCGACTTCCACTCATTACGTTCGCCCAAGAAATAAACAAAACAGCAACGGATCCTTTACAATTGAGGTCGGGGTCTCACCGTAATTTCAATTATTACTCCTTTAAATATAATATGTTAATATCAGCATAGTAAGCATATATTTAATATGAAGTAGTTTAATATTAAACAAGTTCAAAGACTAAGTCAAAATATTGATTACAAACAAACTATAATCAAGATTAAAATTGAATATAATCTACAAAACAGAATCCAAAAGTTTTGGTTAAAATTATCCCGTTACAGGTTTAGTATTACGCTAATAAAAATATATTTGACATTAGGAGGTATAATGTGAGCTATTAAATAATTAAATTGAAGAAACAAATGAAAAGTCAAAACAGTAAAGACCAATAATTATAATTATAATTATAATTTGTGAACAATTTATTTCGTTTTCTTTCCATTACAACCCAACTAACTTCTACATAATTCTAAAATCAATGTTTCAGGGTATTACCCCCTCTTCACGAACGTAATAAAATTTACTCCTATCTTGTCCATAATTAATCCATTACGATTGTTATTTTGTCTTCATTATAAAATAATCAATAATTTAAATGCTAATTAGTAGGAGCCATCTCATTCTTTTGCATTGTTACATTGAACTCTTTGAGACTTGAGTTTAATGTAACAATACAAAAGAATGAGATGGTTACTGCTAATTACCGTTTAAATTATTGATTATAAAATAATGATTATTTTATAAGGAAGACAAAATATGATTATTATGGAAAAGATAAGAGTAAATTTTGTTATGTTCTTGAAGATAGGGCAATACCCCGACGTCGATTTAAGAATGATGCAGAAGAAGGATATATGGGGTGTAATGGAAGAAAATTAAATAAATTATCCACAAATTATAATAATTATTAATTTATCCATGTATCTTGATTGTGTGAAATAGAGAAGTTAAAAAATCTGTTTAACTTGGACGGTCACCTATCTCCTTGGATCCGCCCTTGATCTTTACTAATTTAACAAAAATTTAATTGATTTAATAGATTTGAAATTAAACTCTGTCGCTTAAAGCGGGCCATACGCGTGCAGTTAACCGATGCAGTTTTCCGAAGCCTGGTCGAATGAAAAAACTAACCGATCTACAAAACTGACCCTGTGTTGCCACGCTTCAATTTTTCGACGATGTCTGTCAGTATTTTCTTTAGAAATAACTTTCAACTAAGCTCTTATATGAATATCATAGAAAAGACGAACAATTATACTGAATTTAATTTATATAAAAAGTTATAATCTTGTGGAAAATAATTATTAATTTAACGACAACAAATAATGTGATATAAAAATTAATAATAAAAACTAGAAGTGAACTTTTTAACTTAAATTATAAAATATAAAAAGAAAGAGATGCATAGATGTTCCCTATGCAATACAAGAGACATAGAAAATACCCATTATTTTCTCGCCTAATGCACAATTTTATGGGAGCTTCGAAGACAATGCTTTAATAAAAATCGATTGAATAATAATGAAGTTATAGATCATTTAAACGGTAAAAATTGGGATAGTTTAACAAAAGACTGTAAATACCTCATACCACGTGCCCCTAATTTATAATTGCCCGAAATTTATTAATATAATACTAACTTTACTACGTTACTTGTAGGATTATGTTTAAAAATATACCTTCGCATTATTTTATCGTAAATTTAATTGTTTGAAATTAAAATTGAAACGATACACATTAAAATACAATAACGTTAAATACTAACGAAAATTATTTATATTATATAATGTAATTATAAGTTGGAAGCAGGGACGTTATTTATACAATTTCTTAGAGGGGACAAAATCTAAAATTTCCCAACAATTTTGGCCGGGTTGCCCAACTATATTAAATATTTTAATTTCCCCAATTAGATTAGGAAATATTGTAATTTTACCGATTTGAACCTTTCACATACTAGTCCGGTACCGAGGGCTTATAAACATTTAATTTTTCAGACAAAGTTAGAAAATCTGGAAAGAATACATTATATATGCAGGACACGATTGGATTTACACACGATTGTATTTGTAAAAAAATTCTGAAGTTTCATACCTCTACATTTCAAATTGTAGCTTATTCCATGGTGATCAATTTGACGGTTTTTTTTTAGTTATCTCTAAACTCAAGAAGCGGAGATAAACACGAAAAAATTAATTTAAAAAAATCATTTTTTATATAGATCGGTAAATAAAAAATCCGTTACATAATCTAGACAAGACTATTTTCCCGGATTTCTTGGGAAATCCTGCATATAAGATATATTTTTCAGATCTTTCCAACTTTGTCTGGAAAATTATGCCCCCTGGATAGATATAGGTATTAGTTTTAAATGTTAGTAACCATGTATACATAATGTCCCAGGCGCTACAGATCAGTGTGGCTCGTGGCTTTCTGACTTATTCGACCGAGAGAGCTCGGGCAGAAAAAAACTTTGATAGCAATTTTTTGAATCCTTGTAGTATTAAAACATGATTTATTTCAAGCACAAATAAAACTACAAATACCCCAGATGCTAAAACATTTTGTCGACCGACATTAAAAGGGGGCGAGTTCAAAAATGGTGGCCAAAAAAAATCGAAGCTTTATAACTTTTTTTTTGGTTTTTCATTTATAATTCCTAAAAGGGTGCATTCTATCGAAAAAGTTCTAGTGTATTCGACTGAAAATTTGATGCTCTTTAATTTAATATACCGCAACTTTATCGATAGAATGCATCATTTATATAGTTGCACCATTAATATAGTTGTACAAATTTTTTTAAATTTACATTTTATTTTTATTGCACCATGTTTTATATCAAATGTAAAAATATGTTAAAAGTTTTTTAATGATTTTTTTTTTTTTGTAATGATTATTATTAAATTAGCCATTTTTGTAGCTTAATTCAAAATTGCCGTTTTTAATGAAAATGCAACTATTTTTAACAAGTTAGAGCAAATTTCAAAGTCGATAAAATTTTTGGCTTATATTACTTATCATTAATGTTACTTATAATAGCCTGGTGACAGTAACAATCGATAATTTTTATTTTTTAAATATTTTTGTTGTAAAAAAAAATTCCAATTAGTTTTTAATAATTCCTAAAACATTCAATTTTCAAGCCGTAACAGGCCAGGATTTTTTTCTTCTCTTAGCTACGGGCTCTTTTCTCACAAACTAACATCGAAGTTCGAAGGCAGAAAATATGCAAAAAAATATATGTATTTTCACCCATATGTTTTTCAAACTATTATAAAATAAATATAAATACTCAAGATGCTACTCATCGAAGTTCTTCGAGAGTCAACAACCTTTCTTCAGGTTTCTCTTTATTTAATAAAAAGAATAGTTCTTTGAAATTAAAAAATCATGGCACATATTCCGAATCAGCAGAAGCTCCTGATTTTTTAATTCTTCAATTTTTTTAATTCTTTTCGAAAGCATGGATGAATATTGTTGATTTATTTGCCACAGATTCAAGAGTTGTTGCATTTACTTTGATTATTTTTATTAAAACGACGAGGAGATCGAACGGTACAGCCTTTTTTATTTTATTTTTATAGTTTGAATTTTTTTAAAGTCCATAGTACGGGAAGAAACCTTAATTTTCAATAAAAAAATGTAGGTTATCCTTCTTCTTAGCCATCACGACCGAAATTTTCAAGCTGAGTAGAAGAAAATAGAAAAGACCGAAGAACTGACGTCCCGAAGCTCAGGCAAAAAAAAAAATATCTGATGTGGACAACACATGAGTTCCTTGTACGTCTATTAAACTATTAATCGGTGGCTCAAAAAGTGATCCTCAATTTGGTTACTAGTTTCCGAAAATTGCAGTATCTCAAAAACGACACTCGGCGTCGCGACATCCATCTATTAATACAGACACATACTCTTGTTTCTGGAGGTCTCATTCCGTTATTATATGTTGTTTTCTTTCAGTAGGTAACTAGTTTCTAAGAGATTTCTTCGTGTTCCGTGGCAACATTAAAACTGTTAATACCACTAGATAAAGCATTGGAAATCGACAGTTTCGACATTTTAAACGGAAAAACCCACTCAACTTATATCTTATTCTCCTGCTGCAGACTTGTTCATCTCAAAAATGGGGAGGAAGACCAGTATTTTACACTCAATTTTAACACTTAAAACAAATAATAAAAATGTTTAATTGGATTGGAAATTAAATTGCGTTTGTAACCTTTATTACCGAAGCATATGATTTCTGTATTTAATTTTAATATAATTTTTGATGTAAGTTTATTATGACCTTCAAGTAAAGGAATGGGTCGGTTTACAATCTTTAGCTGAAAAAAAAAAAAAAGAGAGAGTGAAGATAATTCATTCAGACAAGAGGAATATAATATATATATATATATATATTATATTATATATATTATATATATATTTAAAATATTTAAATGCGGTATAAAATATTTGTAATTGGAAGGCTCTTCATGTTCTTCAATACTGTTCGTTAACTCAAGGAACCCTGACCTTTTTCTAGATTTTATATTATTGATTATTTTGTTTCTGATTGTTGTAATGTTTTAGTGCGGATAATTTTCTCTTATATCGGGGGTAGATACTCCCGTACACGCCTCTTTCAAATGGGATTTGAATGAATAAATAAAACTAATGAATATGCTTTCTTTCTTTTATTCTTTTTTTTTCAAAAGCTATTTTTCTTTTTTCTTTTCATAAAAGCCTTTTGTGAATGACAAATTGAAATGTCGACAATACAGTAGTGATGACTTGGAGACCTACTTGTTCTGTATCAGATAAACGGTGACAGTTACATGGCGGTTATATTTGTTATTATGCTTCTATTATGGCACAGACCTCAGACAGCTGTGATTTAAGTTATAGCTAGAGTTAACTGATAGTGTAAATTAGGCAAATGGTTACTTTATGATGTTCATCTGGAGTGTTATTGGAGATGTCGATTTTGAAAGGAGGAAGCAGCTACTGAATAGTTAAAACAAAATTAATTTGTGACTAACAGACTTGAAATGCCGGATTGGTATGATACAGATGCAACCAATTATGAAATATGCTCATTCCTGGGCCACAGCATGACTAATATAGCAACTGTCTATATTGCCAAACATATTCCATCTAGGACTTTGGTTACTCTTAAAAAATGCAATGTTGAAAAACTGACCAGAGAAGAAATCAAATTAGTTCAGGTAATTTTCGGAAACTGTTTAGCCTGTAGTTTTATTCTATATTCGTAAACGTGATACTTTAATTTTTCAAGTAGATTTTTTAGTTTTCATGAGTTGTTAAATTTCAATTGTTGTTAATTATTTAAGGATGAAATAATACTTATGAGACAGCTCAACCATCGCAACATTCTGCCTTGTTTAGCTTCATTCGTTACCGGCAATGAAATTGTTTCTGTATTACCTTTAATGGGTTATGGATCATGTAATGACATTTTGATGAGGCATTTTCCGACCGGTATACCAGAAGCGGCAATAGCTTGTATTTTGAAAGCTGTCATTCATGCTCTAAGTTACCTACATAGCAAGGCAATTATTCACAGGTAACTTTTTTCAGTTTCTTTGAATCATTTTTACTTGTTTTTTAAAAATATTATCATTATTGAAAGTTTGTTTACCATATGTAATTATATGGAGTTGTTATTGAAGATAATTATGTTTGTGTTTAAAATCAAATGTACAATAGATCAATATTTGTCTATCTGTTTATTAAATTAAATTTATGCCATCAAAAGTCCTTTTTTTTTTAATCTGTTAGCCGGGAAAATCTACCCCCATATTCCAAATAAACATCCCAGGGAGGTTTACTGCAACACGTTGGGAGGCATAATTAAAAATTGAGAGGGTAAAACATCTAAAATAAATTAGGACATTGCTCAATGGTTTGCTACTTTCAAGAACTTTTAAACAGAAAAGGTTATGAATACTGCAGATTTTGCCGAGACCACAAGCAAGTTATTTATGCTACTTGTAAATAATTCTTTTTCTCAAAGTGTGAACATTGAAAAATCTAATCTGATTTTTTTTGGGAATTTGAAAAATTTAAAAAATGTTTTATTTGGTCTTTTGAACTGACAAACTATATTTGTCAAATATCATTATATAATTAGAAATACAGCTATATACCTTTAATGCTTTAAAAGGGGACATTGCTAAATTTGATTTATTTAAATTTATATTAAAGTGTGCTGTACTTGCAGGGCAATTCGTGCCAGTCATATCCTTATTGGTGCTGATGGTCATGTCTGTTTGTCAGGATTACGGTATTCGTGTTTGATCGTTGAAGGCGGACGATGGCAGAGGAAAGTGCACTCATTTCCTTCAACTACTGCAGCAAACTTGAACTGGTTATCTCCAGAACTTCTCGAACAGGTACCATTTATTTAATGAACAATTTAATTTCTATTGTTGGTACTTTATAATGTGGTCGTATTATCAGTATAGTACTAGCACTGTTTATACAAACAAACTGCTTTATATTCAATTGTAAAATTCGTATTCACTAGAATTATCAAAATTATTACTGCTTTAATTAGATATTATTTAAAATTATTAGTGCTGCAGACCTCCCGTGGTCTGGGGAAGTTGTACCTAAAGCAGTAATAATTTAAATTACGGTAAGGACCCTATCTAAACCGAAAGGATCTTCTGGGGATTTGTATATCTTTTTAGCGAGTGGAAGTCGACAGCTGTGATCTAATTAAAGCAGTAATAATTGGTGGAGTTAGTATATGAAAGAGGTATTAACATGTTTTGAGTTATTTAATCTAGAAGTTGTCACTGTGGTTACTACATTTTTAGTTAATATTTTTTTTTAAGTTCTTAGGAAGACATATTATAAGTGGTAACAATTTTATTAAGTTTGAATTTTTGTTTTAATATAGATTTGAAAAATAAAAATAAAATATTTATTATACTACTGTGATTAAAAAGTAAGGTGAAATTGTCATTTAAAACTCTCAGGCATTAGGAAGGCAGGTAAATTCCTTCCGCTGGGCCAAACTGTCAACAAAGAATATTAATTGAGTGTTAAGCGTCGTTTGCGTGAAGCTATTCGTCTGAAACGGCCGGAATTATGGGCGAACAACTCTTGGTTCCTTCATCACGATAATGCACCAGTTCACACTGCATTGGTTCTTCGTGACTTTTTTGCCCAAAACTCGATTCATATCGTACCGCAACCACCGTATTCACCTGATTTGGCTCCATGCGACTTCTGGCTATTCAGCAAACTCAAAAGGCCAATGCGGGGGGCGCCGTTTTGACACGATTGAGGAGATAAAAACCGAATCGAAGAAGGTGTTGAAGGCTATACCGAAAAAATACTGTTCCGACTGTTTCGAGGAAAAAGCATTGGCAAAAGTGCGTTTTATCGGACAGGGATTACTTTGAAGGAGATGAAATTGATTTGGAAGAATAAATAAAGAATTTACATTTTATAAATAAATTCACCTTACTTTTTGATCACAGTAGTACTTATCACCTACTATTAAAAATATACTTTGTTGTCTCATACCCCCTTCATTAATAATAAGGTTCCTAGAGAGTTGCTGTAAGTATCAAAAACCAGGCCAAGAGATACATCCTCCATCCCTAACAATAACTCAATTTGACCAAAAATGTTATATACCTCCTTCATCCACTAACCTCTACAATTGAATTAACGGTAAGGATAACTCAACTGAAAAGGATCCGCTGTGGTTTTGTTTATCTTTTGAGCAGCACTTATAATTTTAAATAATATCTAATTAAAGCTGTATTTTAATAATTGCAATGTATAAGAATCATACAATAGAATGCAAAGCAGTTAGCACAATTGAGATTAGATAGTGCTAAAGATGTTGAAGAAGTATTGATATATCGATATTTAAAAAAATATATATTGTTATTTTTGTTCAATATTTTATCTTCGAATAGCGTAATATTGATATTAAAATTTTAGTATTGAAAACCGATATTAAAAAAAAAATCTACAAGGACGGCGGATTCGACAAACAAAAAACCATAACAACTAGTGGCGCGTTACTATCTATGGTGGCTGTGTTCTAGGAATGCGATCTCGAAAGCCAAATATCGATATTAATATTTGTTAGCTATATTGATATCTTGATAATACTGGCATAAAAATATCATTATTATATTTATAAAATTGAAAAAAAAAAAGTCTAAACAAATTGGAGGAAGATTAGGAGATAACCTATTATTTTATATTTACAACGTGCTTGAAATGAAAACATTAAAACAATTAATTATATAGGCATAGAAATATTGATATTTCAAAATATTGTTAATCCTTTTTTCAAATTAAAAAAAAAAACCTAAATAAATCGAAATTCTTATTATTTAAAATCTGCTGTAAATGAATTTTTTTTAAAATATCTTAATTATATCGATATTATAAAAATAATATCTTAATTATATTGTCCCCAAAAATAGCGATATTATAAAAATAATATCTTAATTATATTGGCCTAGAAATTTCGATATTATAAAAACAATATCTTTATTATATCGGCACAGAAATATTGATATGTGTGTGTCCCTTTAAAAGATTGAAAATATCGAGGCCCGAAATATGAACTTTTTTTCGTGGTATATTGAACTACTATTTCGATATATTAAAAACTATTGATACAATATATTTCGATATTCACATCCCTAGAGAATGCTATTGTGGTGACCTTCTGGTAAGTTTAGGAGTAACACTGATAATGTGACCGCATTGTAAAGTTGTACCCTATTGTTTCAACTATTCATAATTGATAATTCATTTAGCAAATCCAAAGTAAGGTTGTAAAAAATATTATATGGCTGTTGATAATAGAAGTTCCACTCAGAAGAGATTGTAGGAGAAATATCAGTCTGGAAGAGTATGGTGAATAAAAGTGTGAAAATGTGAAACTTTCTTGCCGTTAATAAAAATTTGTTGTTGTTTTGATCCTGTTCCTTGAAAATGCCTACAACAAATGAAACTGAACAGCTTATTATATGTAATTATTTTAAAGGTTATTTTGTATTTTAGGGGTTAATCAAAATTTAACTTGGGTGAAACCATGGGACATAGTTAGTTTTTCTTAAATGTATACGAATCTGAATCCACCTGTAGTTTTTCTCAAGATACTTTTTTATGCCACTTGCTAAGTGTTTAGGCTACTAAATTTGTTCGACCTAATCCTTTTTTTGTGGATAAGGAGTCACAATTTTTTGAGTAAAGCTGCATGCTATCTTTGATGCTGTAACAACTAGGTATTTGATATGAGTCTATCTGTTCGTACCATATGAAATGTCATTTTTAGAGATGACATATATAAACTATTAGTGAATACAATCAATAATAATTTATTCATTGGTGAATTATTAAATCAAGCACAACGTCAGTCAATTCATAAAAAAACAATAATAATATTCTGTAAGAATGTATTATAAAAGCCTATTTGTATAATACGAGTGCTTGTCCATAAATTTATTTTAAAAAAATATTTTCTGGTTCTTAAAATAATTTAATGTTCATTCTGTATAGAAATTTTAATTTTGCATTATTTAATCTGTTCACAGAACCTAGAGGGATATAATGAAAAGTCCGATGTTTATAGTTTAGGAGTTACTGCGTGCGAATTGGCTAATGGAATAGTTCCATATTTTGACACACCAACGACTCTTATGTTGGCAGAAAAGGTGCGTGGAAATTGTCCACATTTGATTGACCAAACTACTTATATTTGTGGAGGTAATTATTTCGATATAACTATCCAGAAGAATTATATAATTGTTTTTTATTGTAAGTAGTCTTATGGTGGATTCTGTCTATAATTGAATAAATTTACTTTCTCAATTATTTTTGTGTTAATTATGTTCTGATTTTGGATTAATGGACTGTATTTAGATAAGTATGATTACTTAGAAATTTAAATATTGGCCTAGAAATTTCGATATTATAAAAACAATATCTTTATTATATCGGCACAGAAATATTGATATGTGTGTGTCCCTTTAAAAGATTGAAAATCCCGAGGCCCGAAATATCAACTTTCTTTCGTGGTATATTGAACTACTATTTCGATTATTATTGTAAGTAGTCTTATGGTGGATTCTGTCTATAATTGAATAAATTTACTTTAACGACAATTATTAACCAATGTTATTAATTATCATCCTAAATCTACTTAATTACATAAAATGTTTTAATATCTTGTCTATATTCCTTAATCCTCACTCTAAAATATCATTTTAAGAAAATTTGTAAATGTGATACGGTCTGTGCTTTATTTGAGTTTGACATGTCTGATGTAGATGATGAGCCTATAATACTACTCGCATATTGACAAATAAAAATAAATTTATATATTTTTTCCTCAATTAACTTTGGTGGTAGAAATATCGTAATCAGCCGACAATGTTTTTGAGATCTCATCAATTTAAACCTTTTTAGTTCAAAATATTCCATGGCAGTGTTATTAGCAGTAAAAGTAGATGTCATTGTATGATGATAACGAGAATAAATATACCTATGTTTACCTGAACAACTTAAGTAACAACCTTAATGGTCCTCTCTTTTAGTGTGCATGTGTTAGTTTTAGGGCGGAAAACTTTGCCCCTCTATATAATCTACAACCTACAGCTCAAGTGTTAAATGCAGAATCATCATTAAAATCGGGAAAAGTTCGGACAGAATTGATGAAGACGATTCCTCTGTTGAGGACTGGTGAATATATAAAATATTTTAATTTTTTATAAATTGTGGTTAAATAAATGCTATTTCTCAACATTGACTTTTTTCTTCATAACTTACCTTTCTCTCTATTTTCTCAATTGATTCAAATAGCAACCAACTTACGAATTGGTGTATGGGATTGGAAGATTGTAAAACAAATTTGAAAATGAAATTCAAGTTGGTAGCTATTTCACAAGGCAGCTGTCAAAAGTTATGTAGAGAGAGAGGGCTTTCCCCTTAATTAGTGTAACCTGTCGGTATAAGGTTTGCCCATAAGGTCCTCCCTTAAGTTGTTTGACCATACGATATGATCTTAAGGGATTTTGGTAGTTTACTTTGTTTTAAAAGCTTGTTATAATTTTGTTTTTTAATTTGTAGAAGCTGAAAGCCGATCACCCATGTTGTGATCATTTAAAAATCTTAATATAATGGGTTTTTTTTTCCAGATGAAGGTAGCGGAGATGATGAATGTTTAAAGGTAATGGCTGAAAGGAAATTTACCGATAGTTTTCATGATCTCGTGGAAAGTTGCCTGGAGCGAGACGTTACCCATCGACCTACATCTTCGCAACTCCTTGCACACTCCTTCTTGAAATCTTGTCATCATTCCTCATTGCCAGATCTCATAATTCCTGCTGCTCCTTTTACTTCATTTACTCTTCCGGATAATAAAGGTCTGTTAAGATTTAGTTGTCTAGTAGTATTATTAACAGTGATCAACCGAAGTTTCGGTTTCGGTTACAGTTTCAGCCAATTTGGGCCAAAAAAAAATAGATCCGACCGGGGTTTCAGTTTCGGCTAAAAATTGGTTTAAACTTGTATTCGTGAATTGTACGATCACGCTCGACTTTACTTGGGCACGTCAGGGCTGCCTGTAGTATCTGAAGTAAGTGACCTCCGCACTGCTGAGAGAGTGCAACCAGGCATTGGAAAAATTTGCTGATTTTAAGAATCTTAAGCTAGTTAGGATCTCCGGTCACAAAAGAATCATATATGAGAAATCTGATCAGCTTGCAGGAAATGGTGCCGAGTTTCCTCCCTTGGAACCAAAAGCCTCATTAGGCATTTCAAAGCGATATCGGTGCAAAGAGATTCATGACTATATGTGAAGAAGAGCGAGCAATAGGTTGGACTTAGACAAGCCGAGCAGTTAATTAAAATATCCTCTCTTTCAAAAACCAAGCGGTTGCTAGGCCTTAATAGAAATGAACTCCGATTGATCATCAGAGTACTCTCAGGCCATTGCAGGCTTAAAGATCGATAGAGTAGTAAGTGACGAAATATGACACTTTTGCAGACAAGCTCCGGAGACTATCCCACACTACATAGCAGATTGTGACCGGTACACATCACTTAGATATAGGCTTCTGGGCCCTGATAAAATCCTAGAACTCAAACCTTCCTCTGTTGAATCGCCATCCCTTTTGAATTTCATCAGGAAAACCAGAAGGTTTGTCTCCATTTATTATCTTAGGGTAGGCAAAAAGGACCAATACATCCTTGCCGGACTTGTTCCCCTCACTATTACCAGTACCAGTACCACCCAAAAAGAGGATAGTTTGGAACTGGTGTTTAGGAGACTCTAGGCTTCATATGTGGAATCTTCCATTTCTATCCTATCAATTATTTGATTGTCTCCTTTTGAGTTTTTACTCTTCTATATAATCATGTCCTTTGCTAGTATTATTTCTTAGAAACTGAGCCAAAACATTTATCCAGTCTCCTTGGAGTGCACTTACTTATTTTAGCATTAGTAGCTATGATGATGCTTACATGGTTTGGATCTAATAGTTGGCTTGTTTAATAATAATAAAAAACAACATTGAAATTGATTGTATTTTGTAATATTCTTAATTTATTAACTAAGAAATTATCTTGGTAAACTAGAATTGTCGATGGTAACAAAGTTGTATTTTTTTACAAGGAAACATTTAACTTTTTATGGCATTCATTTGATACAGATTGAGTCCTACTTAAACTTATTCCACTTTAGATAAAGAGCCTTTTTGGCTTGTTCAAGGCAAAGGTGCTTAGATCCATAGATTAATGCAAACTGAATCAAGCTCCAGGTGTTGACTTTAACTTTATGGAAGATATCGCAATTGTCAATTCAGTTATTTTCACTTTCACTTCTGCTCCTGTGAACTGTGAGGCTTGGGCTTTTGAGCTACCTTGGCTAGAAAGTTTGCTTGAAATCCCTGGGATGTTTAGTTTTCCACTGTGGCCAGTTTTCCCAGTTTTGACCAAGCTGTAACAGTTAATTTTAAATGAAGTAATTTCATAATTAAGCATATAAATATGTTTTAATTTAGTTATGAAAGCATAATATCAAGTTTAAAAGCTATGCATTAAGTTAAATAACATATTTTTGAATAATTTATTAATTATATTTTATCTATTTTCAGAGGATTTAGAGTCGATCATGGCCAGTGAGAGATTGACTTCCCTTAAATTGGAACCTGTCAGTTGGGATTTTTAAGCTATTTTTTGTTCTATCAGCATTTCAAAACATAAAAGAGTCATATATTTACAACCATTGTTGACAATTATTATTAATATTGTATAAATCCACTGTATTATGTCTTTTTATTACATGAGGGTTTTATTTTATAATATGTCTCTTTTTGTAGCTGTGAATTATAAATACTTCAGTGATAAATAATATATGGAATTTATAGATTTTTAAAAATTGTAATCCTGTCATATTATAATAAAGCTAAGAACAATTTATTCTTTATATTTAATTTATTTTCTAAGGGTCCAAATCTTTTATGCATGGTTCTATATTGTACTTTAAAACTGAATGAAAGATAGTCAATTTTAATAATCCTTTAATACAAATCATATAAACTATCAAAACAAAAATAATTTTTACATTAATTGACGCTGCATCCTCTTGGAACAATTC
This sequence comes from Rhaphigaster nebulosa, assembly GCA_948150685.1. Lineage (NCBI taxonomy): Eukaryota > Metazoa > Arthropoda > Insecta > Hemiptera > Pentatomidae > Rhaphigaster > Rhaphigaster nebulosa. The sequence continues at coordinate 18,435,538 of OX411310.1, read as the reverse complement.
TGATGTTCTATAGTTTTCTTGATAGCATCTATTATAAGCTAGCATGATTACGCTTGTGATTATTTGAACAGGTTTATCCTAATGGACTGCTTCTGGACACTTAAGCAGAGCAGGTCTTGGCGTTGACTGGATGTAGACTAGTGATCAAGTGGATTCGTTTCCTTTCTTATTCTTCCCATGTAGGTATTCGGTGCTATATTTTAAATTTGAATTAAAAAATCACATTAATATGTACGTTTTTATTTCTGTTTCTCATCATATAAAGTTATTTTGTTAAACAAGAATGTATGAAATAAGATTAACTACAGCAGGGGTTCCTAGACCATGGTACGCGAACAAGCAAACAAAAGCCATGAATAGAATTATCATTTTAACATGTTCAATGAGGGATAACAATTTATTAAAAATGATTATTGCATGTTTAAAATATAAGATGAATAAATACAGTCTAGAATTAATAAAATGACTCAAGATGGTTACCCTGGTTAAGGCGAAAACACTCAGTGTTGAAGAGGACTTGAGAATCAAGTTGAGATCTATCAAGCCTAAATTACAAATAAACTAATTAAGTACCAGAACCGGATGGAGTCCCTGCAAAATTATTTAAGGACAGTGAGAGAATAATTAGTCCATATAAAATATATTTTGGACATATGCATTACAAATTTATGGTATCGCTAAACAGACTATCATAAAACGACTTCAAACTTTTCAATCAAAGCACCCTTTTACGTTAATAACAAAACATTCCAACAGTCAATACCCATACGAACTTACTACAAACGCTTTTATGAAAAATGACTCGGATATCAAAACCAAAAAATAGAACACATGGCCACGACTCTCATACCTGAGAACATAAAGAGGAGACTAAAAAGATCTTGGATAAGAGATCTGTTAATATAAGACATTAAATCAAGCCACAGAAGAGCTACCGCTGTCTGCTGTTCTTCTTTGTGCCTCTCATGCCATTTTCCATGTTTCCGACAGGCAATCTGCTAACTTAATTTTTTGTATTTGATAGGTGTGAATGAAAATAAAAAGATAAAAAAAAAATCTTCCATAAAAAAAAATTATAAAAATCAAAGTGCTGGAATTGAAGAGTGGTGGACGACCAATGTCTTGAAAAACAAAACAAATAAAAATAAAGTTCTGATTTAAAATTATTATTATTTTACTTCATGAAAACTACACAAAATTAAATTAATAATTCTTCCATTAAAAAAAGAAATAAGATTATAATTTATTATAGAATTAATTTATCCGAAAAGACTTCTCTTTGGATACCTGAGTGGAGGCGGCATCAAAGAATGGCCTTGCTCGAATTGAAGAGTTTTGGCGACCAGTGCCTTGAAAACAAAACAAATAAAAACAAAGTGCTGATTTTGAAAATTATTGTTATTATTTTACTTCATGAAAACTAACCAAAATTGAATTAATAATTCTTCCATCAAACAAAATATGTTTGCTGATATATAGATTATCTTTTATTACTGTTAAATCGTAATTGCAAATTGAGATTATGTAAAAGTAATAAGATGAAGAATTATTTAAACAATATGAAGGATCTAATAACAGCAAACGATAAGCTAAATATTATTCACAAACTCAAATGTCAACACTGCAAAGGAATATATATAGGAGAAACAATAAAAATTAAAAACCATTAATCAACATATAAATAATTGTGTCTAATAAGAGTAAAAAAATATAAATACAACTGAACTTGCCCAACACAGGATTGTATTAGTGATGTATAATAACTGTTTAAATACAGCACTGACCTTTTCCATAGCTAAATAAAACCACTTTCACAAAAAATTATTGTTTTGCATATTAAAGTAGTAAGATAGTAAACTAGTATTATCAAGATAAAAAACTTCATTAGTTGATCAAATATTTTTACTCACCAGAATCCAAAAAACTTAAAAGACAACTGATGGCTTTGGGAATCTTGGCTTCATATAGCAGTCAGGTCAGGTAAAAAGCAAATTTTCCAAAGTGGGAGAAGAAAAAAAAAATCTTATCCTGCAGCATGGAAATCTACCCACCCCCCTCTTGTCCACAGGTGCATCTTCCCTTACTACCTCTAAATATTATTAACAACAATTGCATTTTTAAATTCAAGAAAAAAATTAGAAGATTTATCTTCAATAATTTTTCATGTGTGCAAGGAATTTAATGTCTATGATTTCTATTTATGTTTATTTTTTACCAAATTTGAAAATTATTATTATTTTACTTCATGAAAACTGGCCAATATTAAATTAATAATTCTTCCAATAAACAAAATATATTTTCTTATATATTAATACATAAAATATCTTTTATTACTGTTAAATCATAATTTCAAATTGAGATTATATAAAAGTAATAAGATGAAGAATTGTTAAAACAATATGAAGGATATAATAACGGCAAATGATAAGCTAAATGTAATAAACTCAAATGTCAACACTGCTGATCACTATCACTAAATTTCTTTGTAAATACAATGTAATTATTTTAAGAAGGAAAAATAAAGGAAATCATAGGTTTTCCTTTTCTATGGAGCCAGGTGTAAAATCTTTCAAGAAGCTGTCTTAAAAATGAACTCAGAGGAAAATAAATAGCAATCGACTTGAGTTTCTTGCAGCAATAATGTTCATCATGATGTATCTATGATGTTCTGCCAAGGTAATCTGGTCAATTTGCTTGGTTCCTCCTTCAGTCAGTATTGCTACCCTGTCTTGCTTCAAGGAAATATATTTTAATTAGTTTTTGTTAATATGGAACAATTAGTTTGATCAAAAGTAATTTAACTTCAGTAAGTCACTGTCCCTTGGTACAACATGTATCTTTGACCTCTGGCACATCGAGGTTTACTTTCCCAAAAAAAACATAATAACTTTTTAAATACTGCACTGATCTATTATCATTCCATAGCTAAAAAAAGTAATAAAGAAAAAAGCATTCTGTCACAAAAAAGTATTGTTCTGCATATTGAACTAGTATTATCAAGTTGAAAAATTGTCAACACAGAGAATAGCATCAAGTAAGCTTTTGAAAGCCTCAGTCCAGTCCATTTGACTGAATCCACTCCTTGCAAACTTGGAGGTGGTGGTTCAACTATGAGGACTTTTTTAAAAATCAAATTATTACTTTATTGCCAAAAAAAAATTAAAATTGACTTAAATTAAATTATGGCAAAAAAAGACTTACTGTCTACAGGAAAATTTAAAACTTGCTGGGTTATTTTGTTATTTTATTTTATTTTTTGGCCTCAAAAATAAATTCGTCCCGGGCCTCAAATGGTCTTGGTACGCAACTGGATCCACTCACAAAGATATTTAAACTTCCGAGGCTTATACTAGTTGATGTTGCCTTTCATATTCGACATTATTTCGTCTTTTCATACGATATCTGCAATCCTATTTGTTCTGCAACTTCTTTCAGCATATATACAGTGTGTAAAAAAAGCCAAGAAAATAAATTCTAGTGAATTTGATTTAAAAATAAACTAAAATTATACAAATTATTAAATTTATTATGCATATATACTGGGTAAAAAAATAAAGATTTGAACACCTTAATTTTCTCGTATAAAATGATTGCCAACATCGAAACGATTAAAAAATTGAAAACGATTGTGATTAAATAATTACAAATATAATTAGAAAGCTTTTCTAAATAACCATTTTTAGATTTATAGTATTAAAGAAATAAAATAAATTCGACTTTTCAATGCCAACAAAATATTTGAACGGTTTGATAAACTACATTTTCTTTACAAATATATATATTTTTTTTTCATCCTTTAATACTACCTCCCTAACTAATATCTAGATCTTTCTTTAGAAGAAAATTAAAATTGTAGATCTTCATGAAAACGGCAACAGTTTTATAGAAATTACCTGAATGTTGAAAATCAATTCATCTACAAGGGAGGGGATGGATAAATTCCAAAATAAAATACATAAAGGGCGGCCGAAGTAATTAACCACCGGAGAAGAGCAATTATCTTGGATCAGTTCATAAATAATCCTTTATCAATGCTCAATCCATTGCGATGGATATCGCTATATCAACAGAAATGTTTGTAAGTGCACAATAATTAGAAATGATCTTAATAAAAATTTGTATTAGGGCAGAACTTCAAGAAAAAGAAACCATTATTAGTGAAGCCAACAGAAAAAAAAATTCCTAAAATTTGACAATACGTATCTCGATAAATCTAACGAGTTTTGGGAGATAATATTATGGGATACGGTTTATCAAATTTTAGGAATTTTGTCTGTTGGTTTCACTAATAAGAGTTTTTTTTCTCTAAGTTCTGCCCTAATACAATTTTTTATGATGACCATTTATAATTAATGTGGACTTACACACGTAGAACTCGTGGACTTACACTCGTGTGGGATCTACAGGGTTGATGATGCGTTAACCGTCGCTTTGGATTGAGTATTAATATTAGAATTATTTCAGACATTCGAAATAAATTGATCTTCTCGGATGGGTACCTTGGCCGCTTAGTACGCATTTTATTTTTGAATTAATCAATCCTCTCATGACATTTTACTATAGCTGTAGATAAAAGGAAATTTCTATAAAGCTGTTGCCATTTTCATGGAGACCTACAATTATAATCTAAAAAAAATCTATAAAAAGTTCACTAGTTTTTTGGTACATTTCATTTTTTCCTCTTGTTCACAGGGTCAACTACTAAAATAGTGATTGGGTGTGAATAGATATCAGTTATGGAGCTGGTATTACCATTACTTGTCAATTGCTGATGTTGGCAATCATTTCACGCGAGAAAACTAAGGTGTTCAATTTTTTTTTTTTTTTTTTTATCCAAAGTACATGTCTAATAAATTAATTAATTTGTGCAATTTTATTTTATTTGTTGACCAAATTCTCTATATACTATTTTGTATATATACGTATATACATTCTTTTTTTCATATTATTAAAATGCAACACCATAAAATTAATAACATTTGAAATTTCTCGAAGAAATTAACTTGAAAAAATCATAGATGGACAAAAGTAAAAATTATTTTTGCAATTAAAGTTATTTAGATAAATTTATGCACATATAAAATGAAATGTAATATTTATATAAAATGCCTATGGCTGAGCAAACGTGTCAAAATCAGGCTTGTAAAAAAATAATGAATCTTTTACGTAATATGTGAATTGCTGTTTTTATATGCTTAATATAATTTATTTCATCTAATTTATAAGTTCACTAAGTAATATAAGTTGAATGCTTTTATACAGTGTTCTGCTACCGATATATACTTATTGTGGTTTTTATTTATATTGATTGGTCCAAATATAGTATTTCTTTGTAATTTTAAAATTAATCGGTGACATTTAATTATGGTACTAATAGTAGACGTCATAGAATTCGATAGTCTTACCCCCTCCATTTGATTTTAAAGGCAGTTGTCAACGCCCCCTTCCCTCAGTTAACAGATGGTGTTCGGTTTGATATGACAATGGTAGAGCTTCTTTGTTCCTTCGTCATGTAAATAGTGTTATTGGTAAAGACATTGCTTGTGTTAATTTCGTTCTTTAATCACATCTTGAAAATAGTTGTGTCACAGTCTCTGTTATGTCGTGTGAAGATAAATTCAATGCCGCTGTCAGCGTCATTAGAAATCTTCCTAAAAATGGTGAGGTGATATTTGTCAATTATACTCGTTTGAAACTGTGTTTTATTTATTTATGGATATGATATCATAATGACACATTTTAGGTTTCAATGTATTATTTGTCAAATATGTAGGAGCTAATCCAAAATTGGAAATCATATATTTTTTAATTTATTTTGACAGTTTCAAAAATATAAATTACATCTCATGTTTACATAATTTTAATACTACATGTGTAGTTATAAACACAGACACATACCTGTCAATGTCCACTTTTTGTGTGAAAGTTTAAAGGAATTTTTGTGGTTATTTATTACTTGTTTTATAAATAGTGCAGGCTTACTCTTTAATTATTGACTTACACTGCATAAGAGAAAAATAAATCAAAAAGTCATTGCTCAATGCTTTATCAATTACTTTATTATATATGCTTAAAAATGTTTTTTTTTTCTTTCTAATTTATTTCTTATTGTGGTTTGTTTTTATTTACAATGGTAACGATAAAGATAATTGCTATGGAATCTGTTGAATATTCATTTATGCATATTTATCTTTTCATTGATCACCGTATAAGATAATTTTAATGTTAGCAACATTGTGTGTTAATTATTTGATTTTTTTAACGAAGATTTGAAAAGATAAATATGATAAGTGCCAAGTTCATCGATTTTGAGTTTTTTAGATTGCTCAAATCGAACACTAAAATAATTATAATTGTACTGATGTTTCAAAATCCACTACAAATAAATTACTCTTCAGTGATTTTTGCTGGGTTTTTCATAATACATTTTAATATATTCATATTTTGTAATTCATAAATATGACTATTGTGAATTTTTCTGTTCTGATTGGAAGTGTGCTTCATTAAATTTTGAAGCCCCAGAGAGTTAAATATAACAGAGAAAGTTCTTTTAATCTTCAAGTTGATGGCTTATGTTTGATTTCCATTCAACCTTTTTCGGCTCATTTCTCTCTGGTATCATCTGGTATACTTAAGCTTTTGAGGGGAAAAAAATCAGTTATCAGTTCCTGCATGCCTCACTGTGGCGGCTTTTACTGATAGGCTTTATAGCCCAGGTTCAATTCTGTGGTGAATGCTCCTTGCCTGTGGTTTGACCTGAAGTTGAAAACCAATTGAGTGGTGCATCTTGTTTCAGTTTTATAACTTGTTTTATCGTAATAACGAATAGCTTCCTTGTAATTAGCCTTAAAAATAAATATTAAAATTAAAAGTTTTTTTAAATGACAATATGCATATAGATTAAATTTTTCAGTAATAATTTTCTATATATTTATTTTTATCTATGGTAATTTTATAAGTTAAACTAATGCAAGTTTAGTCTATCTATTTCATAGTATTTTTTTTTTAATGTAAAGAAAATTTTTAAATAATGTGGTATAAGTATAACCAAGTAATTTATAAAATGATATTTAAAATTATGTATATCCATTTTCTAATGATAATACCTAAAATTGATTACAATTATTAACCGGAATTGAAGATATTTACATTAGTGTTTTGTTCATAACTGTTGGTTTTATTATGTCTTTATCAGTATAAACTTATAAATGAGCCACGTTGATGCAGAATATAAAATTAATATTAAAATAATAAAAACTGAATTATATCTTAAAGTGTGTATCAGTATACATACTACATAACTGTTCTACTCATACTGAAACCAAAAAGTTTCTTATAAATTTTGTTCTAATGCACCAACATTGTAAGATAGTACCAACCATCTTATGTTCACATGATAATATGCATATCGAAATTTCGATACAAGATATTCATGTATATATTCCTGGAAGAATGCTTTGTATTGTTTGTTACTAGTTTGGTGTTATCAAAAATTATTTTCATAAATTATTGTTTAGTTATGGTTTAATGGAAAATGTCACGGATTTATGCATGAAACCAATATCAAGTAAATAAAATCGAGATTCATCTATTATTTTCATTGAAGTTTAAAATTGTTTGTATAATTAAACAAAAGGAATAAAAAGGTTGGTCATATACCTCCTTTAATACTTGGTAGCTACATTTATCAATGATTTCAATTTTTTTAAATATATTTTTGTTTTTAACTAATGCATTTTTCAATTTCATGAACTCACGAATTTTGTCAAGAATGTCCAGTATCATTCTAAACCATTTAATAAAAAATTAAGATCAACTAGCTTTAATTTTTTCTGTTAACTCTTTATTATTTTGATATTCCTATTTTATTAAAAATAACTGTACGAATTATCATGAAATTCAGTTCAGTATTTCTGGAAAATAGTTTTGTTGAAAAGTTTTTAGATAAAAACCTTCATACTTATAGAAACTTCTTTTTTATTTTCCCTTACCTATGCATGTGAACAGCCTAGCTCAAAAACTAAAAGTTGTACGATACTGAAATTACGTATTTAAGGTAAGCATATGGCTGTGATGTTACAGAAACTTTTTCGTCCACTTTATATAATTGATTTTACACTTTTTTACAATTTTGTCGAAAACGGCTCTAACGATTTTGATGAAACTTACCTAAATAATTCTTCATAAAGGCCTTTTCATTTCTGTAGTACATCACCGAGAAAATGCAGGAAAAAAAGTTGTGATGAAAAGAATATTTTATTTGCGCTTAACTTGAAAAGTATGCATTTTATAGTAAATTATGTCTAGACATATATGAAAGGTAATCAAATTATCTAAAAAACAAAAAAAGAATCATCAAAATCGAACCAGTATTAGCAAAGATACAGCGTATTTTATGAGGAGTACAAGACCCTAGATGGATAACCGAGCGCACCCGAAAGGAGACGGATGCGACCGAACTTCCTCCCGTCAATCTGTTGTCAACAATACGCTCTGTAATAATGTAATTTAAGAATATAAAAGCGGGAATTAACTAAATAATTTCTGCTTTTATATTATTTAATGGAAAGAAAATGTTTCCATGGAAACTAAACCGAAACTTTTAAAATATACTTTCAACTTGACAAACTTAAAGTATATTGGTGGTGTACAGAATTGTTGTACTAAAATTGTTTAAAAAACTGTTTTATTGTACTTAATTAATTGTGAAAAAGTGAATGCTGCTGAGTTTATTTCAAGTATTGTTTATGTGAACTCTTTAAATTATATTTAAAAGATAATTATTATAGGACGGTAAGGGAAAGTTGTGTGATGCGCGCAACGCACCAGGTTTTTGTAAAACAAATTAGCAATATTCGATAGTTGGCTACTATCAATAGTTCGATGATATCGATGAAAAACTATCGATAGTATGGATAGTTTAGTAAATTCTCTCCTAGATATAGGTACAAAAAATAAAAAATTAAACGCTGCAAAATATTACACAATCATATCCAAGTAGGTAACCAACAAATAGGTAAACAAACATTAAATAATTAAAAGTGTATGGGAATCATAATAAATAAAAAAAATGTTTTGCTTTTTTACTTTCCGTTTGGCTTTGGTATAATGATTCTAGAACACTGGCGAACATGTGGGCGAATGAAACCTCTAATCGGTTACCATTTCCGAACAAAATGGTCGAAGGTGATGTCCAGTTCCTACGGTCATTTTGGGGTGACCTGTGACTTCGGTGCCAAATATCAGAAAATAGAGCTAGAAGTCAGAGAAAAGCCGTGGATTGTGGATAAACGGATTTTTTAAATTCGATTTTTGGATTCTACGAATTGTCTTGAAACATAAAATCTCAAATTTTGAGGAAGGATCATAAAATATTATAATTACAATTAACAAACCAAAAGGGGACAGAGCGAGAGAAATACGCATGTTCTTTAATTTCCAAGATGCTATTCTCTAAATTTAATTTACTAATATTACATTAAAATATAATGAAACCATGCATCATTGTACATTTTATAATTTATAAGGAAATACAAAGGAGAGGTTAAACTAATTTTAAAATACTATGCGTTTTTTTGTTTTCATCCCCATAACTGTTGTAAAAATATGTCTAAGAAAATAATTTCCTTGAGGCGCGATACGCACTATCGATAGTAACTGGGACTATCGCCAGTTTTGAACTATGGACTATCGCTAGTTTTGAACTATCGAGTATCGCTAGTTTTGAACTATCGACTATCGCCCATCCTCAGTACACATTCATATATCAACCCTAAGATGATGCCGATGATAATAATGTGATCTAACACGAACGAACGGATTGTTTGTTGGCATCCAATGGACCGATTACTTTGGCACAATAACACCATCAAGCTAACTTGATAAAACTGTAATAAACCTTGGTTACAGTTTTCATCACTTTTAAGTAATCATGGACAGATTCTGAACTCAAATGCAAGTTAGAGTTTTGTACAGTTTTACCTTTTTATACGTTTTCAAAAAATGATGCATGTATATATTTCTTGCAAAAATTTCGTAGAAAAACTGAAGGTTGTTTCCAAACACCTGAAGTTGAAGAGAAAAAAGTTTGAAATTAAAGAAAAATTTCGGAATTTTTTCGGGCTCTAAAACTTGTTTTTTCCGCAACTAACGTATCGACCCCTTCTGTTATGGGTAGACCCCGCCTTTCCTAATATTGATTTCTAAAATTCGTCAACCTAATTGTTTTTGAAGCTGAGATAGAGCTGCTCACTTTAATAAGGTTTACTATGGGGTGAAAAATTTTAAAATAAAAAAAATATGTTAAATTTGTAGTTATACATTTATTCATTAAATATACAGAAAATCCAAATCGATTGTAGTAACATTTTTACATAACATAAATATGCTAAAAGCCTGATAATTTCATAGCAAAATTTTAATATTTGGTTTCAATTTACTTTAACCTTAAATATCCTCTGTGAGTGATTTGCAATCTGTTTCTATTTTTTGTAACAAGATTGGCAACCGTGCTGAAAACTATCCACAAGGTATGAAGATGGAAAATCTAACAAAACCTGAAGACGGAATTTTTAATATCCCTTTCTAAACTGCACCTTGCATCGTTGATGGTGATTATTCCAAACTTCTTCATGCTACATGACATCCGTTTCTTCAAAGTTAACGTTGGGATTGATAATCCACTGTGTCATTTCCATTGTTAATACATCTTCAAACCTAGTTTCATAATCTGCGTAAAGAACATTTAAATGTTGAATGAGGATGAAACGTCAACATATAAATAAGATCTATTCACGTGGACTACCATTTATGTTTCATATACTTCCTTTTACTTCATTGTACGAAGTAAAGGAAGTATTACAATCGCGAAAATTTTCGTTTTTCAGATTTCAACAGAAAAAAAACATTTTGACTAGTTTCGTAGTCTGTACGTACGATCGTTCGTACGTGCGTGTCTCGCATAACTCAAAAACGGTTAGCCGTAGAAAGTTGAAATTTTGTATTTAGGATTGTTGTAAAATCTAGTTGTGAACCTCCCTTTTTGATGCATTACATGATTACCGGAAGTGGTACTTTACTTGTTGATTTCCATAAAAAATTATATTAATATATAATGTACAACTTCTCAAATTTAGTATTTATTATTTATATATTGATTTAAATAACATATTAAATTTTGGTCTGAATTGGGAAACCGGAAGCGGTACTTTACTTGACGGTCATAATAAACTTTCATCAAAACTAATATTAAAATATAATATAAAACATCTCAAATTTGGTAAGTTTGACTTTTTTATCAATATAAATAATATACTAGATTTCGGCTCAAATTGGTGTGCCGAAAGGGGTACTTTACTTAAAGGTCATAATAAACTTTCATCAAAATTATAGTACAATTAAATACAGAGATCAAATGGTTCAGTAATACAGATTACAAACGTGATCTTTTTTTCACTCTAATTAACGATTTTTATTACTTGTTTTAAGTGTTAAAATTGAGTGTAAAATACTTGTTTACCTCCCCATTTGTGAGCTGGAGGAGTCTGCAGCAGGAGAATAAGATATTAGTTAAGTGGGTTCTTCCGCTTAAAATGTCGAAACCGTCGGTTTCCAAAGCTTTATCCAGTGACATTGACAGTTCTAATGTTGTCACGGAACACGAAGAAATCTCTTGGGAACTTCTTACCTACTGAAAGAAAATATAAAAATTCATATTCCAATTAATTTTTTCTTTTATGTTAAAATATAATGCTAAGTTTGATTACATTTGAATTAATTTTATTTGTTACTTCCGAATAACAAACCTCCTTATTCAACAAGAGCACCTTTGGAAAAGAAAGTGACACTAACTTTCATTGGTAAGAATATATATATATATATATATATATATATATATATATATATATATATATATATATATATATATATATACACTTTTGTAAGTAGTTTATTTAGGGGGTTTAATAATGTTTGAGAAAGTCTCAATATGGAGATTAGTAAGAATAATCTCTGCTGTGGCGATTTCAGGGTGCCATCCCGGGATTTTATTTATTTAAATGAATCAGAATTATTATAAATTCTTTTCCCTGAGATCATTATATGATTCGGCTGAAAGACAGCTTAGCAAACCGGATCCAAAATAAAATTAAAATCCCTGAATTGGTAGGATATTACATTCATTGATAATAAAATATTCTAAGAAGTATATTGAGATTTGAATTTGAACAAATTATGATCTCCGGTATCCCTAGAAACAATGTTGACTTTTCAATCAATGACTGGCTAATTCTTTAACGAAAGCTGCAATAAACAGCAGCTTTTAGATTTCTTTGGGAGTAGGGTTGGAACATTGAATGGAAAATATCGATATTCGATATTTTGATATATCGCAAAACCAAATATCGGTATCCACCGATAATCGCTTGACAAATATCGATATATCGAAAGGAAATGGATGAAAAAGCAAAGAAAGTGCATCAAACGAGTATTATCAAACACAATTAATATTATAAACTGTGAAGAAGGTTTTAAAATAATATAATGATTATTATTTATAAAACAATATTTTAATTAGCCATGAATCATTATAAAAAAAGATAAAAAAAAAATTATACTTCAAAGAAAAAAAAAATTATAACATATTTTTATTTTGAAGACTTAGCCATATTTTATACCTATATTATAGTCTTCTAGAAGTTTTTCAATAATAGAACCTTCAAACTTCTCAAATTTTTATTTATCTTATAACTCTTCTGACTATATTGTGCATTCTCAAAACATCTAAAAGCATGTAATTTATTTGATATACATCTTAGTACCATCATCATTTATATAAATCATCAATTTTTCTTTATATAGGATTAATCAACATTATTTGTGTATAAATCGTATCTACTAATTATTGTTTGGTAATTAAATATTGTTTATTGTTATATTTACTGGTAAAACTCCAGAATGGTAACCCTAACATGGAGGACATGTAGATTTTTAGGACCTGGCTGATCTTAAAAATCTAGACCTCCGCCATTTTGGGGTTACGATTCTGGAATTTTACCGAATAAACGAAATCGTTAAAATAAAATACAGTAGAATCTCGATAATTTGTATGGTCAAGGGTTCGAAAGGCAAATATGAATTAGGTATCGAGATATCCAAAGTATCGAGATTTCCAATAATCGGCAATAAAAAATAGGAAATAAGATAATTACAAAATTTTATTAATATGAATGGAAATACAACCGATATAGTTAGATCAACAAAAAAATTCGGTTTGGTAAAACGTAATAAGAAGTTGTCATATTAGCCTAAGTTAGAAATTTCTTCCTATTTGTCATTCCCCAAGAGGAATATATCCTCAGAGAGTCGAATCCAACCTACAATTGGTCTATGACAGTGAAAAAATATCTGATGTGGACAACACATGACTTCCTTGTATGCCTACTAAACTATAAATCGGTGGCTCAAAAAGTGATCCTGAATTTGGTTACTTGTTTACGAACATAGCAGTATCTCAAATACGATACTCAGCGTCGCGACGTCCATCTATTGATACACACAGAGACATACTCTTGTTTCTGGAGGTTTCATTCCGTTATTATATGTCGTTTTCTTTCAGTATGTAACTAGTTCCCAAGAGATTTCTTCGTGTTCCGTGACAACATTAGAACTTTCAATATCACTGGCTTTGGAAATCGACGGTTTCGACATTTTAAACGGAAAACCCACTTATATCTTATTCTTCTGCTGCAGACTTGTTCATCTCAAAAATGGGGAGGAAAAAAAGTATTTTACACTAAATTTTAACACTTAAACCAAGTAATAAAATTGTTTAATTAGAGTGGAAAAAGAAATCGCGTTTATAACCTTTATCACCAAACCATAGACACTAACTGTAAGTCTATAATTTCTAAAAGGGCGAATTATTCGAATCCGACGACAATTTCTCAATGAGAGAGGATTTGAAAGGGGCTGAAGAAACTTTTATATCCTAATTATATTGGAATCGACGCTTTATCCTAAACGAGTTTATCAGCTTCATAATTTATTTTAATCCGCGTTTCTGATTCGTATGTGAGAATTTATATAGAGTATTTCTTGTCCAAAATGTGTAGTCCTTAACAGCTGTTTGGTTAGTCCATTACAGGCTCACATGTTCAGGCTGGTTTACACGAGTAAGTTTTTTGATCAAACAATTTACTCGTGTAAATCAACCTTAAGAAATAAATCACAATTTCGGTTCCATTATTTTGTCAACACTTACTATTTCTTCATTTAGGTAGCTACTCACGTGGATGACCTAGCTCCATTTATTTTAGTAAAATTCATCAAATGCCGGAATGAAACCAGACAATAAGTCAAAGATTTGACATTTTACTCGGTATAATTTCGAACCAGAAAAGGCATATTGTTATCATATTACCTTAAATTAATATATGCATATGAAATATATGCATGTTTCCAATGGCGAAATACATATTACTTTCTAGATAAGGCGTATCTGTTTATTTCCGCTATTTGATAATCGTTCCCATTGTCCGTTTTACTCACAGATTAATGAAGAAATGTTTACAACACAGTTCGTTTCAGTATTATAATTTGTTTTGTATTTTTCGTTTATGGACCACGTATTGTGTCGGCATAAAATAAAGTTGGTCTATACTTCCTTTACTCCAGTTAAGATTATCTCTTTTCTGATTTTTAATTATTTTCTATTTAATATATTTAAATTTTTCAAAACGATTGATTTCGCTTAAATAGGTATTTATTTAGTATCATTCCAAAAATTCTGTAAAAATGTTAATATTTTTATCTAGAATTAATTTGTCAACATATTTATTATTCTGATATAACTCTTCTATTTTAAACGAGTGGAGACCCTGTCCCAAGGCCAGTTTTAATAACTGGGGAAAGTTCAAATCATTATATTTAATTATTTATTCCACTTCGTTACATTAAAAAAACATGAGAAACATTGCAGCTAACAATATCTACACAATTTAAATACAATGACAATATAGATAATAATAATCCGCATTTTTTAAGGTTAATATTCTCCTAAAATACAAAACAACCTAATAAATTAAGTTAATAAGCCTTAACCTAAATTTAAGCTAATAAAGCTTGTATTGTGAACTTGCTTCCAGAAGCATAGTAGGATTATGAAATCTAAGGCATGTTCAAGTCCATGCTCTGTTGTACGCGGATGACATAGTCCTAGCCGCTGACTCACAGTAGAAACTACAGCCAGCTGTGCTTGAACGGCAAGAGGAATTAGGAAGAAAAGGCCTTTCCATTAATACAAATAAAAGTAAAGTTATACATTTGGGATCAGGCAATCAATATAATGTGTAATGGCCAGTCACTTGAACAAACTGATGACTATACATACCTGGGTGTTATAATAGGCAGAAATGGGAAAGTCGATGATGAGGTCAGCAACAGGATTAGAAAAGCTAGCAATATTTACTTCCAAATATGCAACACCATCGTGTGTAAGAGGGAAATTGGAAGGGACGTTAAATTAAGGATATATAAAGCAGTGTAGCTTCCAACTTTGCTCTACGGCAGTGAAAGCTGGGTATTACTAGACAGACATAAAAATAGAATAACCACTACTGAAATGGGTATCTCCGAAGACTGGCAGAAAAAACAAGACGAGACTGCATACGAAATGACAGAATTAGAGAAGAATTATACGTCGAGTCACTGGGACAAATACTCGAGAAACGACAACGTCATGTCGTATGGTCATGTCTGCAGAATGGAAGAATATAAAGAACCCAGAAGCTTCTATGAAGCCCGACCAGCAGGTAAAAGGCCTAAGGGTAGACCTCGACTCTGTCTTACGAAGACCACATATCCAGGCTAGGACGATCGCGAGAGAAGTCGATAGGAGAGATGAAGGCGCTCGCGAGAGACCGAGATGCCTGGTTGCGATGGCTGGATATACTTCCACGCTGAGAGGCATAAGGGGAAGGAAAAGAAGAAGACAATACAGATAATAATAACCCGCAAAATAACAATAACCGCTAAAATACAAAATAACCTAATAAATTAAATTAATAAGCTTTAACCTAAAGTTAAGCTAATAAAGCTTGTGTTGTGAACTTGCTTCCACGAGAATGCAATTGCCATGACAAAGATTACGGACACCTACGTCGGTACTTACACACGTACGCAAGTTTTAAATATATAATGATTGATTGATAAATTATTTGCCACTTCTATATTTTTATTTTTATTGAAAACTAGTTTCGAATGTTATACATTCATCGTCAGTTCTTCAAACACACAAAAATAAGCAATTCAAAATACAGTATTATTATTCATATTAAATTAAATGCAATATAAATTAGTATTATAAAACATTTATGATGATCTTGCCCTGAACAGATCTTAAATCTCAGAAACATTTTAGCATACCAGAAGCAGATGGCGAAACCGTATGTAGTGACTTTTGTAGGCTTCCAAAAAGCTTACGATTCCATAGACAGAGAATAATTGTTCAATATTTTGGAGGAATTTGGCTTGGACGGGAAAACTCTAAACATAATCAAGGATACACTCACGAATAAGTCAGATTCATGGGCGAACTATCAGAACCTTTTGAAGTCAGAACAGGGGTCCGGCAAAGGGATGGTCTCTCCCCTCCTCTGTTGTCCAACTATGCACTCGAAAAAGTTGTGAGGGAATGGAATGCAAGAGCGAGAGGGGGAGTAAGACTTGGATAAAAAAATAAAGGAATCAAGTGTTTGGCATTTGCTGACGACTTGGCGCTGCTTGCAGAAACGTGCGAGGAAGCAAATGAACGAATTACAAGATCAGGGAGGCAAGATTTATTTTATTATTCAGATTTCTTCCGAATAAATGAAGATCATAACGAATGTACTGGACGCTGCTAAGAGAATTAAAGTAGAAGCTCAAAAAATAGAGGTGGTGAAGAGTTTTAAATACCTAGGGGAATGGATTGAATGGAACAATCTTGAAGGGAAAGCGAAAGGGACTATTGGAGGGGAAAGATAGGATAAAGATAAGAGGTCAATGGTCAGTTTTCCCTTTAGTCGTCGTTTACGACAAGCGGTGAATACTAAGGGTCTACTTTATCCTGGAACCCACAGGGAAAAATAAAGAATTTATTATTATTATTAAAGTTGATTGCTGCCTAAGAGCTTAGAAAAAAAATCTGTCTAATATTTCCTAAATTCTGATGATATTAGTTACTATTCAAAGGCCACAGAAAGATTTTTAACACAATGGCAAATAAATATTTATTTGTATCAGAGAAGATTAAATCTTGAATCGATTGAAGGATTTTTTTTTTTAATTAAGACCGGAGATTTTCCCATATTTCTGGACGAACGAATAGTTGAAAAAAAAAATCTTGCTTATTTTCTTTTTCTGCAATATTTATGATCGATATTTTCCTGTTTACCTCCTATCGATGACGTAATTAATTACATATAATTAGAGGGCTAGTTAAAGAAATTCCTCATAAGTTTGGTTGTTATTACTATTTGTAGTCCTATTTTTTGTGTTCTTAATAGAATTGGATAAATAAAATTTTAAAATATGCTTGATATATTATGGTTCCATTGTAAGATAACCATTAAAGTGCCCCGTCATTCTCTCACCATTGTCTGATGTCAATTCTCAGGCACATTTGCGTATAAGGCCATGCATACTTTACGTGACCCTAATGATAGTTACCTTGCCAAAGAGATATAGTACTTAATATTCCGTGCTCTTTGGATTTAATAATTCTGTTTTGGAAATTATGTTCTCTCATCTGTAATAATGTGTTATCTGAAATACTTAAAATATTTTTTTAATTGAAATAAGATCGTTAAATCGAAAGGTATTAAGCGATTTAATATATTTAAAAATTTCCTTGTGCTTATGAATTATAATTTACAAAAATATCTCTAAAGATGAATTCAAATTCTTTTATGTCAATACAAATCATTCGAAATAAAAACTCACGAAATACCTTAACAGAATTTTCGGTTACTATCGAAGTTGATTTAGGGACTTTCGTAGTCTACTGATTGAGAGATAATTATCACTAATTTTCTTACGCCCATTTTTTGAAACATCTCAATCTCTGAATATCTTTCATCGCCTCCTCATGGACTCCAGCCTGGACAGTTAAATCTAATTTTTTTTATTTTGAGGTTTTTCGACTATTAGGGTCAATAATCTTTATTGATGATAACCTAAGTTATTTTATCTAGAAGTCATAAAAATTTGATTAACTTGAATAACTATCCAACCAAAGTACATTTCCCTAACGTCCGGGAATCCAAGTTTCGTCATCGAATATTCGTTCCAATTTCTGATTGGAACCTGAGTTTTCAAATGTCAGCCGATTTCGGTTTGAATTGGAATTTATTTCATTATCAGTTATTCTTTCTTTAAATTAAAAAAAATATATATATTTTTTTAGATTTTATATGTTTAAGCTTCTCTGGTATTTACCTATCTTGTTAAGAATGGCATCGGGATTTATTCGAATGATTCCTAAAAAATAAGCATATACAAATGAAGATATACCCCATAAATATGTGCGAACTTGTATTTAAAATGTTTTAGGAGGAACTTTATTTTTAAACAGTTTTGACGAAAACTTCTTTTAGATTTAAATTCTTAAGGAACTTTTTACTAAAAGGTTCTTTTGATAAAAGTTCCTATTGTACTTTTGTGTTAAAACTTTAGCGTTAGACTGAAAATTTTTGAAGCAGTTCGATTTCTGTTTTGTATTCTGAAAAAGACTAATCAAATCATCACTTGAAAACAACTCAACATACTTTTACTGATTGGTTAGTATTTTTAAGACGGTTGATGTGGGACGTGCTATCTTAGCTGCATTTGACATCCAATGTTCTAATTTTTTTTTCTCTTATTTATCCCGTCTTTGACTTCAACAGTCTAAATACAAAGAAGACTAAACAAATAGAGATAGTGTATCACTCCAAAAAATTGTTTGGAAAGAAGAAAGATGAATCCCATTTAATGAAACCAATAGCATCGGGCTAATTGAAATGGTCGTGTAAAATTGTTTGGCTTGAGGACTAAAAAGGTAATGAGCCCTGAACGAACGGATTAACATGAATGGATAGGCTGAGTTCCAAATGGGTGGATTGTATTTGGATTCTTGCTGTTTTATGAACCCCGGACTACCATCCTCAGAGGAAAGAAGAAAAAAAAGAACAAACTGGTTCCTTTTTGGTGCTGGCTGATGCGCAACCTGCCGGATCTTCGTCACAGTTCCCTAGATGTTGATTGTTCCATCAAATCCATCTTTCACGTACTGGGTTCATTTGCACAATAATGGTTACAGACGATTCAATAGCAACCGCAAAATATATCCGATTTGAATTTAATGCGAGGGTGTTGCTTTTTATTTTTCATCTAATCTTTAAAATTATGGAAATATTAGGTATTCAGTTTGAACTTATTGAATGTTGATGGTGAGTGCTATTAGTATTGTAGTACAGTACTGATAGAAACTATGTTTCAGTATTCAATCTATTACTTTCATTAGAGGAGAATTCACTTCAGCATTCAAAGGCATACAAATAAATTTATTTCTGTGCTACATCATTAGATCAAATAAAAAAATAAAATAAATATTCAACTTTATAAAAATTTATAATTACAATAATATTTAATTTAGAAAAAAATTAACTCAGTTGATTCCGAATCTTGGGTCATATCAAAATATAAACAGGCAGATGCAATATGCTGAACGAAAATTTTAAAATCAATTTATTTATTGTTAAAAAAAAAAAAAAAAGGATTTTTGGGATCGTTAAATCTAAATCAAATTTTAGCCTTAGGACAAAACCTTAAGTTTGAATTTTAATACTAACTTTTTTATTTTACTTTTTACTCCTACGTTTACTTTTTCTCAGATTTTAGTTTTTCGCCATTTTCATCGTCCATTATATCTGAAAATAAATGAAAATTAATAACTGTAATATATATAGTAAAACTGGAAAATTTGAAGCAGAATATAAAACTAAATAGACAGTAAAAATGTCGTACTTTGACAGTCATTCCTTAGTACTCATCTACACTGACTGAACTGTCAAGATAGGAAATATTTTCTATTTATTTACTTTTATATTCTATTTAAAATTTTCAAGTTTTACTATTTTTATTACTGTTATTAATTCTATTTTATTTTTAATTATTTGTTATTTCTCTATCGGTATAATCTCATAATATTTTACAAATTCATCACTTTATCAATCATTACTGTTTTCATTTTTTTTCTCATTATGTCTTATTATTTAATTTGTTAAAATATATATATCTTGTTCATTTAGCCCTGATGAAGACCTGCAATGTGGGTCAATATAGTCAACCAATAAATATTTAAAATAATATTTGACTACTATTTATAGTATAATACCGAGCACTTTTATAATAAAGTGAACCTTAACTTATTATTATGATAATGTATATTGTAGGAAATAAGTAAGCCTTCTCACTTCCATCTTTTTCTGTGGATGTTTTGTTGCTCCACCTCGGAGCCTTCCTTCCTGTCCTGATGAAAGTTTCAGTTTTTAATGTAGTAAAAAAGATCTTGGGGGTCTGCAGTGCAGGCAGGCTTTTCTAATCTTAACCAGTTATTTTACTTTTATGTTTTCCCATAATGTTTTGCTATATCTTTTGACATTTTGATAAAACTTTTAGGGTGTATCATTCCAGATAATGGATCTTAAGACCTTGAAGTTTCGTTCTTTTTCAATTCTCATAATTCATTTAGTTCCCCGATTAAGCTATTTGATTTATTGCAGTGCGGTTCAGGGCCGACTTCCTAGTTGCTTAACTGAATTCAGCTATCGCTAAACGTTTCGAATTCTTTGATAGTATCGACGTGGAACCTTCCTGTACCCCTTAGCCATATTCTCTATCATTAGCAAGATATTGTACAAGTTCCTTATAGATGTGCAGTTGTGCACCAACTATCACTACAGGAATCCAAGAGAGACCAGTCACAGTACATTAATGCTAACGATTCCAGTGGTTCCCTCTGGAAAGACCTGTATTACACAACTGTTCCTGCCTCTTCCTATTAAGGTTACATAACGCAACCACCAATGCCCAGTACTCCGTTACCATTTCACCAGCGGTTACGATATGCTACTATTTCGGTTCCAAACATGATTATTATTATTTGTTATAGTCATTATTATTTGTTAGTTAATCCATCATTTGGTTTTGTGCCTTTTAACATCGTTTACATATCTATAAGTTTCTGTAGTAGAATTTAGAATTATTTAAATATTTAAATAATTTAAATATATAACTAAATATAAATATTTAGAAATTATTTCTTCCTCTTCAACTCGTTAGTGTAGTTCGAGAGCAAGCGTTCAAAAAGTTGAATTATTAACCTCAAGTTAAAACTTAGTAAAGACCTTCATAATAAGTTCACAACAAGAATAGACAATAGCTTGAATATGCACCCGAATATTTAGAGCTCGGTTTTTTTTTTTTTATCGTGGATTTAAAAGATAAAGTAATTATTCGACTACCAACCTAAAGATTTTGTACAAAAGCATTTCCAATCGGAGGCTGGATCGGATGGATCAAATACTATTGATAGCGATAGATGCATAATTAATGAAATACTTATTTTTTATTATCTCAAAGACAATTAAAGATCTTTTAATGTAATCCATCTGTCCGAAACCTGAGGTAAAGTTAACGGCTCGGACCCTCTGAAATGACTACATTGTGTATTGCATTCAACTACTGAGTTAGATGTTTTATTAATAGCTTGGGCCAAATTATTATTTATATTTTTTTCTCTATTTTATTGTATTCATTGTTAAATTTTATGGTTATTTATAGCTTTTGTTTTACTGTTTTTAATGTCTAGAGCATGTATGTTAAATAACAATATATGTTCCAACCCTAAGATAATTTTGTCGTAGATGATCACGATAATAAACATATTTTAATTTCAATATACGTTGTAGTTATTCTTTTAGAAATAATTGCGCTCTACATTTTTGCTCTTATCCATTTTTTATCCTAAAACCTCCCACGTAGAATTTTAAAAGAAACATTTTGCATACATTTATTATTTCCGTCCGACCAATAAATTCGGAGTTAAAAGAGGCTCTTCGGGGATGGTTTTTGGTAAATTAGATGTTTCATCCACGGGGCAGATAGAAACTCTTTTGATTCTTATATTCTGATCCTTAAAAGAAACACTCCTGAGAAGGGAAAAACATTATAAAATATTTCCTTCAAATGTCCTTTGTTGGTGGTCTAATGTCGGGCGACTACATAATTCGAATTAATTTTAAATCCTTAACGATGGAACGACTTATTTAAATAATAATAATAATGAATATTTGAGAAAATTTTGGTGACAAAGCCTTAAGAATTTTTAGACAAAATATATTTAAAAAAATGTTTTCTGCAATTACCACCTAAAAAAAAATTAATGGCGGCGATGGTTTTTCGTGAATTAGGGAATGCTTCATCCACGGGGTGGATGGAAACTTTTAATTCTTATTTCTGCTCAAAAAAAGAACACTCCATTGAAGGACACAACCTTATGAATCATTTACCGAAAAAAAACTAAGATCGGTCTACTATAATAGCCAAGCATATAGTTATTGACTATATAACCACGAGTTATTGAACCGAAACCCGAAGTCGAAGTAAACAGGAATTCTACATTCAAATGTCGAAATATCTCAGGTCCACTAACCTCAAACCAGTTTTTAAAAATAAAATTCTATTCATTTTTTTATGCTAAGTATTTGTTCCATTATTATTCATTTCCATCTTAAATTATTATTATTTTTCTCATCTTGTTGAATATGAAACTAACCATAAAAAATTCCCTTCCCCCCTCCTATATTTTTTAATTTTTTTTTTCAGTGCATAAAAATTGAGTAAACATTAAAATTATTTACCGTTTTTCTACAAATCATCGACAAACCAAGAGGTTCGATTCCGGCCATTGTAGATAATATGTTTTTGTTCAGTAAGACATGGATGGACTCTGAATTCGGTAGAATTAACTTATCATATATGTAGTACATCACCGATTAAATACAGGAAATAATGTTATGACAATAAAAGAAAATTAGTCAAACTGGTTATGTCAATGTACAATTAATTAGAGATTGATCCTTCTATACCATCATGCGGATTTCAACTAATGTACAATTAAATGGTCTTTAATATCAGCCGAGTCTTATCTTCTTTGAAATAAACTGACAGGTCTTTACTTACTTGTCGAATTTTCAAAATGGCTTCCTTTAAAGTACATTTAATTTTGTTTATTTGAAATAATTAACCGTCTCTTGTCAGTAGTGGATGAATATAAACTAGGAACGAATTTGATAATTAACTTAAGGAGAAAAAAAGAGAAATATTTTCTCAGGCTGAAAACAAATTTCCGGAAATAAGAGTAGTTATATAGATGTCTGATTTACCGTTGGGAGCTAATTTTTTTTAGAAAAATTAATATATAACGTATGAAGTCGTAGAAGGTCATGGCGAGTGGCGAAAAAGGCTTACAATTAAGTGATTACTGTAGTTAATAATTTATACTTTTATATTATTTAGTGGAAACTAAATGGAAACTTTTAAAATCGATTTCAAGTAGGGAGGTAAGTGAAAGTTGTGTGATGCACGCACGGCACCAGATTTTTATTGTATATATGTACTAACATACAGATATATAGATATATAAATAAAATGTACTATTCTTTCTAATTAGGGATTGATAAATTATTTGACACTTCTATAATTTTTTTTTTTTTGAAAACTAGTTTCAAATGTTATATTTTCTAAAAATGTCAGTTCAGTTCTATTGTAAAAACACACAAAAATTCAAAAATAAGCAATTTAAAATTTTAGTTTAATTTAAAAGTTTAGTATTATTATACATATTAAATCAAATATAATATAAATTAGAATTATAAAACAATTATGAATTAAAATAAGACAAGAGATCAAATACATGTTGGTACTCACCAAGGTTTAAGTAGATTATATCAAACAGATTATATCAACTACCCTTTCCTCTGCTTCCTCAACTCTGTGAATATTTGAGACATCGGAGTTAAAAGGATACAAAGATTATAGGATGTATAACAAGTAAATCATTTATTTCGTTCAGAATAAGACCTACTATTATTACCTAATGGTGTATGCGTTTATCGTTGTACGTGAGAGTGCTTACTATTCCTAGCGAGGTAGCAGGTAAAAAGATTGTGACCCCTCACGTTTCCCTAAATAACTGAGTAAAACCGCAGTCAATTTACATGGAAGATACTAAATAGGAAAAAACAATGATATATCGATTTCCTGTGGTCGCTTTCCACTTTCTTTTTCTATTTTCAGAATAGTGCGGTTCAGTCTTTTCTAGGAGGAATTAAATATGATGTACAAAACAATTCTTATTAATCAAATCAGATATTATTATTGTCGATTTTGTTAGTGCGATGGGTTCTAACTTATTAGTTCTATCTCATAATACGACGTCACGGTCCACTTTCTCTCAATAACTACCTAGTGCTATGAGGAAGGAATTATCTTCCTGTAAAGGTGGGTTTACAACGTTGCTAATAACACGAGTTATTAACATGCTACTAACAATTGTCATAGATTTTTTTCCGAAAAAACATCAATAGCTTTTTTGCTAATAAGATTTGAAAGTAACATTTTTATTAAGATAAGTTTGATTTCATTTACAACAATTCGTTGAAAATATTAATAACATTTCGCTATTGATCGGTGTAAAAAGTAGGCATCAAAATTTTGTTAATATTTTTTACTAATAATAATGTTACTTATAACATTTCGGTGTAAACCTCATTTTAAGAAATTTCAGATTTTAAATAGGCAGTAGGTATTAATTTGTACTATAAAGGAGGATATATGTGGTTAAAAGGTAAATTTTCACTGTATAATCAATGTTATTACTAACTGAGCACGTAGAAGTATTTGAGCCTTAAACCAGGACAAAAGTCCGAATCAGGGAGTTTGTGAAAAACTCTATTAAACCCTTCATTTTAAAGCTTGATAACCGCCTCACCAAACTGCTATCGAATAACTTTCCCTCACTCTTGCCAGTTCTTTTCAAGTCAATCGGAACTCAGAATTTTAAGAATTTCAAATCTCATAGTTATCAGTGGTTTCATCCGTGCTAGTTTATTCCCTTGCTATCGTTCGTAATTCATTTTAAGACATCGTATTATTGATTTACTATTTACATTCTTCGTTTACGAAGGCTGTTTAGGTAATTCTTTTTGTTTACTTAATGTTATCGGATAAAGGTGTTTTTGTTTGTATGTCGGGTTATGGTCCGGAAGCCCGTGGCAAAAAAAGGTCACTTATTTCATACTAACTGTTTGGATATATAAAAATTAACATTTCCAAAGGTGGCCAAAAAAACTAGTTGTTTCATAATGTTTGGACTATTTTTGAATTTTCACCTATAAGTCCTAAACGATGCATTCTATCGAAAAAGTTTTGGTGTATTGAATTAAAAAACATCAAATTCTGGCAGTACCACTACATAATAATTTTGGTAACTGGTTTGGTTGAAAACTACGGTCAGATCGACGATTTTGTTAAAATCAGAGACTGAGAACTAGATTTGAGTCACACTTCTTAACCCTATTTAGTAAGACGTAGATGCGTGTTTTATTTGGGTCGGTTGTTTGTATTAGTGTATCAGAACATAATACTGCTTGTGCTTGGGTTATTTTTTTTAATTAAATTATTTTTTAGTTTAACTTATATATATATTTTTTTTAGATATTGGCAATTTATATGATCATGGACTTGATATTATAGCCATGATATTATAAGAAAATCCAACAAAAAGTCGAAAATACTTAAAATATAATAAAACATTTTTTTCACTATTTTGAGCTCAAATCGTTTCAAAACATTCACGGAATCACAGTGGGTAACTTGGGCCATTAAACTTGAAAATTGGTTGAGCAGTTCGCTCATAAAATTGTTGCATACCTATGGATAGGCTACACTCACTATCCTCCTTGTGGCTGTACCTCTTGAATGATGATAGATTCCAAGGAGGTAGTAGGGCGTGCACGAAGAAAGCAATAAGATAACTGACGTCAGTTATAATCTCTGAGCCGGACTGCAAAAAGTCGACTTATTGCTGCCAACTATGACGTCATATTCCGAGCGTCAGACATTAATTTGGATACGTTTGTTTTATTAATATCGTTTCAATTTTCTTTTTCAACTAGCCTGATATTATTTAATCAATTATTAATATTATAGAGCGTAATTTTGCGACTTTTACTTGTTCGAATCGCCCTCCGTTGAAAGATTTTTTCTGACGACAGGTTTGTCATGACTATTTTTAATATATTTATAGTTCTAGTTATTTGTGTTAAAAAATCGAATAAATTAATACAAGAATGTTTTTATTTTTTTGTTTAATGGTTTATAACAAATTACCTCAAATAAACTTTTGTGATAACTTTGCTAATTTATATTAAGTTGACCCCGCCCCGTTTTCATGATCTCAATATATCCAATAGGTATAGTTATATCATAGGAATACTAAATCATTGTATTTAATTATTATTGGAAGAATCCAAAATAATGTTATGTCTCTTAAATAGGAGTAAATATCTAATAATCCAGGCGCGATAGTTTATTTTTTAAAAATAAATTTTCAATGGACATTCTCAAAATGATAAAATGAAAAATAGTAGAAATTGTATATGCTTTAGATAAAATCGGTATGTAGCAACCTGGTGAAAAAAATGCATCTTTTTACATTTTTAATTTATTTATTTACGGAGCGGAGTAGCTCAGTGGTAAGGCACTAAGTTACAATGCTCCCGGTCCCGGGTTCGAGACCGGCTGTGGCAGATAATTATTTATTCAGTTATCAGCCGTGGATCGACCCTGTGGGATCTGGAGACCCTCCTGGGGACCACCCAGCCTCTACAAAATGGGTACCGTTAATTGGGGGAAATACCTGGCGGTTGAGCGTGATCTCGGCCACATCACCTCCTTGCACAACCGTTGGCCTAGAGACAGTACGGTCCTTAACAAGTACTGAACCCAAGACCCTTCATGGGTTGTAGTGGTTGGTACAGGCTTTTTTTTTTTTTTTTCCATAAATTTTTTATTGTAGATAGACACTAATAAAAACCACATTTTATGCTTCAAATACAAGTTCCTGTGACAATTACAAGCCCTGTAGTGAAATGTCCAAAAATGGCCATATTTCGCGTTTTCTAATGTTTTTTGCGAACAGTTGTTTGCCGACTTCGATTGTTTAAAACTATTGTACAGTCCTTGTACGAAGTAAAGGAAGTATTGTAATCGCGAAAATTTACAGTTTGCAGATTTTAACGGAAATATCAATTTTGACCATCCCTGAATCCGTTTGCGGTGTCCATATCAGATATTTTTCAGTATTTTTAAACGCTATTGCGTACTAATTTTTATTCATCTTTTTTAATTTTCACTAGGTCGCTCTATACTAATTTTATCTAAAACAATTTGTTTGTACTATTTTTTTCCTAATTATCTCGTTGAGGAAGTCCATTCGAAATTTATTTATTGTTTTATATTATTTTATTATTTATTATTTATAGTATGCAATCATAATCAACGAGATGATATTTTTTTATGATGAAGAGAGCCACAATAAATATTCATCTTGTGACCGAAGGAAAACAGTTGTTTTTTAAACAAAACTGTCACAAGTCAACAAATTTGGGTCGAAAATTATTTTTGGAATAAAAAAATATCTTACACAAGATACTTCAAAGCATCCAAGAAAATATTTATACAGTTGTAAGGAAGCCTGCTTTCTCAAAACTACATATTTCGGAGTTGTGCCGGTCTTCTTCCAAGGTATGAATATGAATGAAGACAAGAGAATACAGTTTTCATTTCAACAGCCTAAAAAAAAAATTTTTGAATTCACTATTTGATTAAATAGAAATAGTAATTCACTTTAAAACAATTCAACATATACTGAAGGAAAAGGGAGATAACATTAGCACAGCTGGCAAAGGTTACATTTAAACAGCTGATCAAAGATATACAAACTGTCGTCGCCGACCATGTTGAGGCAGAATCTTGAGTCAGGAGCAAGCAGCCTCAGTTCGAATCCGGATTAGGAAAGGTTGATAACCTGTAGAATAACCAGTCTTTCCTGACCTTGATGGAGTACGTAAGATTTATGAATTTCGTTTAAAATTAAATTAACAAAGAAATTGAAAATACACAACTCTATATTAAACCGGAACACCGTAACAGTCATATTATCTATATGTAAAATATTAAAGAAATGAAAAATAATTAAATGAGAAAGAAAAAACAGTTTTTACCCTCATTTAATAATCTTTTTAATTTATTTTTGTTTTCCTCGATGATTGTTGTGGCAGGCAGCTACTTTGAATTTTAGATCAAAAGGCGAAATCAAACCATTTTCTATTAATACTCAAGTATTGAGTATCGATTAAGATGACCGCTTGAGTTGTTTTGTACATATTTGAGTGCCTCCATGGCGACACTAGATCGATTTTAGGTGACGTCTCTCATCAATTATTTATCTCAAGTATCTTTATTTATCTACCCAGATTTTATAGATACCCAAAAAAAATGGCATGTGTATTTAGTTCCGAACAAGAATTTCGAAAATTTGAAAGTGATGAGGTCATGGGCAAATGGTTTATTAAGATCATTATGAATTGTGGTTTAACTTTCTAATGACCTATTCCAGTTCTGGATTAAATATAATCGGGGAAGGGCAATCGCCATGTCTTAAACCTGAACGTGCATCAAATTACTCTGATTTTTTATATTCACATTTTGCTGATGCTATCGCATTTGTATTAATTGATTATTAACTGCTTTCTGTGATACCATCACATCTATAAAAATGCAACTTCTTGCTGTCAAGAAAATGTGTGTACATTTTGAATCATTGCACAGTTTGTAAACAATATATTGTTATTCTGTTTTTCGAATATTTTCCCGAGTTACTATATACTTTGTAGGTTATATATATTTCTATAGCAAATGTATTTATGGGTGGCTGAAAAGCCAAGAGGTATAAGTGACATTTCAATAATTTTGTGGAAATGCATTATAAAGTTAAAACATTTTGATAGAACATATAATGTTTAAGTTTTTATCATTTATGGCTCTGCTGTAT